>PVIU01006366.1:0-102726 GCA_004026605.1 Ondatra zibethicus
TGTTAGTTTTCTCATCCCTTTCGATAAAGAAGTTTTTCACCTCTTCTTTAAAAGATTCTATAATTTTCATAAAGCTACGTTTAAAGTCAATTTCTTCTACTTCATCTGGGATAGGTTGCTCAGGCTTTCCTGTTCCATAATCGGTGGATTCTGGTGTTATCATGTTGCTTTTCAGGTTGTTGGACGAATTCTTTGATTAAAACATTTAATATTCTTAGTCATTGTTAAAATGCAAATTTAAACCATTTTGCAATTCCATATCACCTCAATCAGAATGGTCACCAACAAGAAATTAAATGACAAAAAAATGATGTTGAGGATTTTGGGAAAGAAGAACACTTATACTCTGCTCTCAGTGTTCCAAACTGGCTCAGCCACCATGGAAACTAGCATGGAGGATCCTCCAAAAGCTAGAGTCAAAACTTAGATCCACCGTGTGGTTCAGTTTTGACTCTCCTGGATATATACCCAAAGGATTATATAACCTTCTAAAGAGACACATGTACATCTAAGTTTATTGATGCCCTACCCATAATAACTAGACATTAAAATCACCTTGTGTGCCTATCAGTAGACATGAAACATGTAAACAATATAAATTCATTTATCTGTTAAGAAAATGAAATTTTCAGAAAAATCGAACTAGAAAACAACATAGTAAACTCATACAGTGAAGTCCTGCATGCTCTCTTTTATATGAGCATTCTAATCTGTAATTTTAAGTATTCATTTTTTTTTGTGAGCGTGGGTGCTGTGGAATAATCCTTTTGTACACTGTGAAGATCTTTTGCTGTGACTGATTTAGTAAAAAAGCTCACTGGCCAATACCTGAACAGGATGAAGTCAGGCAGGAGAGCCAGACTAGGAAAATGCTGTGAGGAAGAAGGGTGGAATCAGAGTAGTCACCAGCCAGAAGGAGAGGGAGCAGGAGATGGCCATACCATGCTAACAATAGTATCACCACATTGCAGAGCATAAATAGGTATATGGCTTAACTTGAAATGTAATAGTTGGGTAGTAACAAACCTGAGATATTGGATGAGTATTTGTAATAAATATTATGCCCTGAGTGATTATTTGAGGGCAGCTATAAGATAGGAAAAGTCTGCCTTCAGTGGGTCATAGAGAGTGACTCATGAGAAGATCAAAAGATTTGGAGATGGGAAAAATAACATGTTTGATATTGAAGTTCAAAGGGGAATAGATGGAACAGAAAGACACAGATGGATTGATTACTGGAGAAATGGGGGATAACAATCAGCAATCAATGTACTTATAAAAGTTCTCTGAGGAAACCTCTAATGTATCAGGAAAACAACGACAACAACAAAAAATGTTCTTCAACAGGCTAAAAGATATGTGAAATTGAAAGGAGACCACAGATTGGCCACCTTAGAAATCCCTATTGTTACTGGTAAGCACATATAAACATTTTTTTCCAACGTGGTTGGTTTCTAAGAAATGGTTGGAGGAAAGTTGATGCAGGGTCTTAGAGGCTTGTGAGGTTATGGACAAAGGAGAGCCAGTGAACTCTAGATAACAATAAAGAAAAATTACATCTTTGTATGCAGGGTGATGGACTTCAGAAATGTGGATATCTATTCAGTTGATTATTTGAATGCAACTGTTTTCCAAAACTATTTAAAATGCCTTGATCATTTGCTTTGTAATAAACATAAATACAGTAATCTCTGCCAAAAATATACTTCATAAGAACTATATCTTCTTTTGCTGATAAAATGTTCACCTGTTCATACAGTAAATAGCATAGAAATTCTATTTACTCCTTTCAAATGTATAGTAAATTATCAGTCTATCTAGCTATCATCTTTCTGTCTCTACTTGACTGTCTGTCTGTCTATCAACCCCTTTTCTCTTCTGTTCGCCCAGAACTTTTCTGTTCTGTATGTCTTAACAGAAATATCATTTTGGTTTCCCATTATACTATATATAGGAAAGTTACTCTTCTTGCTGCAAAATGTGTAGGGAGACCTCTGGGAAATGGGGAGAGCTCTGGGAGAAATTTTCAAAAAATATTGTTTGTGGTCCCAAGAATGACGTGACTTCCATGATACAGTAAAAAATCAATATCCGCCTTTTAAGGTTATCAGGCATCACGTTTCTTTGCTTAAAAGCATGGAAAGTTTTGCTGTATGAATTGTTTGGAGATTGCTTGGACATTGTGAAATATTACTAATGCCAACACAGCTTCCTTGCTACTTGGGATACTTTGTGATACAAAGATAGGAGAATATCTCTGCCAGCTCATTTCTCTTGTGACTTAAAACAAAAATGACTTAATTTCTGCAATATAAATCAATAGTGTGACAGTAAAAAGAAATAGGTTTAAACATGCTACATTTGTGATATTTTTATTTTTAATTTTTTTAAAATTGTGGTTTTCTTTCCCTTTAATTATGTGTTTCTACATAATGCATAGCTTTAGCAGACTTTTTTTACATGATATTAGGAAATAATAATTTTTACTTTCAAGTATTTGTTGATTTCTCTCTTGGTATTAGTTTTCTTACATTGTGTGTGTGTGTGTGTGTGTGTGTGTGTTCATAGATCAATGTAAACAAAGATAAAGACAAGCAGATAAGGATGCTGTTTCCTGATATATACCAAGCTTAATTTTTCCATTCAAATGATGAAGAATGGTAGTGTAAAAAAGGGTTGTATTTTTATGGCTTCTAATAAAAAAATGATTTCTAGTAATTTAGTGAAGAACATGAATTATGAATCAATCTTAAGAACCAGCAGCTGACTCTCTAAGTTTCTTTGTGTTGATTATCTCTCAGACACTTCTTCCTGCTGAGATTCAATTTGGTAAATTTGAAAAAGACCCTTCATCAGATACATAGATCTGAGACAATCTCAGTTCTTTTTACCTTGATGTTTCCAGTTATAACAAAGAGACATTTATTTCTCTTCAGTTGCACAAGGTAGAAATTGTGAACACTAACAATGGAAACTTACTTTAATTCAACTTTAAGAGATCAGCATGTCCTTTCAAGAACTTCTGAACAGTGAATGCTCAATCTTCCTCATTTCAATTCATAGTATTCTTTTTAAAATTATTTCATTCGTTTTACATACTAACAAGAGTTCCTCTTTCTCCCTCCTCCTCTCCCCCTACCCTACATCCACTCCTCAGAAAAAGTAAGGTCTCCCATTGGTATCAGAGGCCTTGAGTACCAGCCTCAGCACCCCAACGGGGTCCAGTTAAGATCTGCTATAGCAAGCAAAAACCTGGGTTAATGGGATAAATCAACTCACATATGCTTTCTCTACACGTTTTTTATTCCTTTCAGTGAAGAACAGCTAGAAAAGGGATAAAAGGGCAAACCTCACCAGGTTTTTAGAATTTATAGACATATTTAAAAATTACATAGGCATAACAATGGTATCACAAGCATTTCAGAATCACAAAGAAGGCAGGTAGACAAAGTAGCACTCCAGGAAAGGGTGACATGACCCAGGAGGGACTAGCATTCAAGAGGAAATATCTGACACTGCAAATCATTAGATAAAGTTACTAAATGTCCCTGAGGCCTGGACTTCACCCACACTCAGAACTGTCTGTCTGGCAAGGGCGGTGGCTTCCTATCCTTTTGAAACTCCTATGTAGTCTGTTAGCAAAGGTAATTTTGGGGGATTGAGTGTGTAGATTTGGCTATTAGAACGAATAGTGAATGTTATTGTATAATGCCCCAGGTTTGGGTGCATGGAAAGATCATTCCGTTGCCTGAGCAGAAGTTACACTGTTGAGGTATTTTGGGAATTAATCCCATTTTGAAGGGAAGAATCATGGTTTCACAAGGTTTTTACAGATTTTATAGTGACTTTTCCAAAAATCAAGTGTTCCCACAGCTCTGCTGAATTGATTTTACCATGTGGATTTATGCATATGCACTTTCTGTGGAACTGCCTATTGTTCTGTCAGCTGTGCATTTTCTGTGTAGGCTTGTGGGCTCACCACACATGGGGAGTCAACAAAGCCTGCCTGGTACCTTAAGTTGAGGCAGGACGAATCCCTTCCCCCACCTCTATCAAGGCTGTGCATGGAATCCCATCACAAGAAATGGGCTATAAAAAGCCAGTTAATGCACCAGGGATAAATTCTGGTCCCATTGCCAGGGGCCCCACAAAAAGACCAAGTCACACAACTGTCATCAACACTCGGAGGGCCTAGTTCCGTTCCATGCAGGGTCCCCAGCTGTCAGTCCAGAGTTCATGAGTTCCCACAACCTCAGGTCAACTGTCTCTGTGGATTTCCCATCATGGATCTTGACCACCCTTGCTCATAATTTTTCTTCTCTCGCTTTGACTGGAATCCAGGAGCTTGACCCAGTACTTGGCTGTGGGATTCCACATCTGCCTCTATCAGTTATGGTAGTCAGTAGTCTGGTTACAGAAGGGCAGCTCGGGCACCCTGTCCACCATCGCTAGGACTTTTGACTGAAATCATCCTACTGGATTCCTCAGAAATTCCCTAGCACCAGATTTCTCCCTAAATCCATAATGACTCCCTCTTTGAAGATGCTTCTTTCAGTGTTCTCCCTCTCTGCCCCGACCCCAACTCAACCATTCTGTGCCTTCATCTTCCTATTCCCTTTCCCCTCCCTTCTTTATTCCTTTCCTCCAATTTACTCAGGAGATTATTTCTATTTCCCCTTCCTAGGGAAATCCATGTGTCTCTCCAAGGGTCCTCCTCGCTACCTAGATTCTCTAGCACTGTGTATTGCAGCCTGGTTGTCCTTTTCTTTACACTTAATATCCACTTATGAGTGAGTGCACACCACGTTTGTCTTTCTAGTTCTAGGTTACCTCACTCAGGATGAATTGAATTTTTTCTTCTCCCATCCATTTGCCTACAAATTTCATCACATTGTATTTTACTATTGAGTAATACTCCATCGTATAAATGTAGTACATTTTCTTTATCTCTTCTTTGGTTGAGGGGCACCTAGACTGCTTTTATAAATAATCCTGCTAGAAACATAGTTGAGCAAATGTCCTTGTGGTAAGGTTAATAATCCTTTGGGTATATACCCAAGAGGGTTATTGATGGGTCTTGAGGTGCATTGATTTCCAACTTTCTGAGAAACTGCCAAACTGATGTCCAAAGTGGCAGTACAAGTCTGCACTCCTACAATTGGAGAAGGAGTGCCCCCTTTCTTCTGCATCCTCTCCATCACCAGCAGTCATCACTGTTTTTCATCGAGTTTACACTAAACATAAATAGAAGAGAAAGTGGGAAGTAGCCTTGAATGCATTGGCACAGAGAACCACTTTCTAAATATAACACCAGTAACACAGACACTGAGAGCAACAGTTAATAAATGGGACCTCCTGAAACTGAGAAGCTTCTGTAAGGCAAAAGACTTGGGAAATAAGACAAAATGGTGATCTACAGAATGGGAAAAGGTCTTAACCAACCCCACATCTGACAAAGACCTGATCTCCAAAATATATATAGAACTTCAAAAACTAGACATCAAAATACCAAACAATCCAGTTAAAAATGGGGTACTTATCTAAACAGAGAATTCTTAAGAAAAGAATCTCAACTGGCTGAAAGACATTTAAGGAATTTGTCAACATACTTTGTTGTTATGAAAATGCAAATCAAAATGGCTCTGAGAAACCTTCTTACATTTCATGGGTTTCTAAGAATAAATTATTTTATTCAGTAAATTGAATTTGGCCTATAAAATTAACCATAGATTTTCATTGGCAACAGGAATCTCTGCTTTCGAGATTTCAAGCATATTGCTTTTTTCTTTCTTGGCATCTGGTATTATTAACTACAGAATAATTTTGGTTCTTGTTTGATTATTATTGTTTTTTTACTTTCTTCTATCTGTTGTGTGCCTATACATATCTTGGGAACTAGTTAGGAACTGTAGGCAGATGCTCAGGATTTACATCCTTTTGAACAACCTGGCTGTTACTTATCAAATGAGGCAAATGTTTACCATGATAACAAATGTTACCCAGTGTAACATTTGAATTATATTTTCTCTTTTTTGTTCATTTTTTCCACAACACATTTTGATAATACTTTACCCTCCTTCCAACTCCTTTCGTATCCTCCCCAACTTTCTTCTCAACCAGCCTCACATTACTTCTCTTTCTCTTTTCAAAAGCAAACAAAGAATAAGGGAAAGAACAGAAAGAAATTCCACTAAAACACAAAAGCAAAAATCAAAACAAACCGAAATGTATGAGAGATTTGAAAATTGTGAAACAAGGTAATACAAAACAAAATTTTACAAAAGAATACCGTTGTTTCTTTTTCTGTTGACTAATTACTCCTGAATGTGGCAACTGCCCTGAAATGTGGTTGGTGCACCTAGTGAAACTCTACTGGAGAAAACCTACTTTCCCTTTTCTAACAAATATCAATTGCAGATAGCATGCTCACTTCCTCCTCTCAGTGCTGGGAACCCATAGGGCTCAAGCCTGTGCAGGTCTTGATTGTGATGACACAGACAGGGTTCATATGTACCTCAGTTTTGTCAAATAAGAAATTCAATAATTCATTGGAACCATCCACCACTTTTGAGTCTTACAATCGTTTTTGCTTCCTTTTCCACAAAGACCACTGAGGTTTTATGTAGACTTGCCTTTCAGGGCAGAAGGATCAAAAATATCACAGTTTCTGCATATTATCCATTTGAGGATCTGTCTGCTGGTTTTGATCTGTTGCAAGAGGAAGCTTCTCTAATGATAGCTGAGTGAACTGTGGGTATAGCAGTGAACCATTAGAAGTCATTTTATTGCATAAAAAGTGTAGTTGATTAAGAATAATAGTAATAGGTTTTCCCATAGGTCCATGACCTAATCTTATGTTGTTGGCAACATTATCAGTGTCAGGTCTTCCTGAACATTAAACCCAAATAAAGGGTGATTGGCTATGTTTACAATATCTGTGCCATGATTATAGCAATATATCTTGCATTCAGCTTGCTGTTTTAGGTCATAGGTTTTGTAGTTGTGTTATATTGATGATTACTTTTCTTATATTGTAGTATGCAGAGTATTTCTTGTGTCATGGACACTAATCAGTAGGGGTTAAATTTCTAGTTTGACATCTTTATGTTCAAGGATATAAGTAAGTGTTATCTTCAGCAATAGGGCTTGAATATCTGGTTGCAGAGAGAAACAAATAGCCTGGGATGTGTGATAAGCCCGATGGGAACTCTTTGGTCAATGTCCCACACAATTTGGTTTTGAAGTTGAGAGACTGATGTATAGCAAGAATCAGAGTCATCTGACATAGATTTAAACACTCATGCATGCATGTTTTTATCACAAAGGCAAAAGGATGTACTAAAAAGCTTATTCAATTCAACCTATGGGAATGTATTTCACTGTGTTTCTATCTTACCTGCTGTTCTTCATACCTGGAAAATTCAATGATTTCAAGGATTACACATTCCCTGTGAGACCTATAACTGGTCAATGTGCAGAGAAAAAGAATTGTAGATTGGCCAGCCCTAAATAGGACAACTATATCACTTTTTCTCCTCTAAAGGATCAGAAATCATTGTGAAAGAGAGGGCAGAAGGATTGTAAAATTCAAAGACAAAAGAGGACTACAACAAAATAGTGTTTTCCAGAGAAAACACATGAACTCAGAGTGTTTATTATGGTACACTCAAGGGATGCACAATGTCCAGCCAATGAAATCCAAGCATAAAAGAAAAGAAGAAGAAACATGGTCTCACCTCTGATAAAGGAGCTATTGGCATCTGATGCCTGCTGGGAAAGGGATATTCAGTTTTGTTTTTTTTTTTTTTTTTTTTTTAAGAAAGTGTGACATGAGGAGGTAACTACTCTTCATTACATGATCATGCACCCATTCACATACAGGCAGCCTTAAATTCACCTACTAGATTTAACTCAACAGAACACTTGATGTTGTGGGGGAGTGATGGTGGATACAAGGAAGATCTTGGAGGAATCAGAATGGAATCTGTTCAAAATACATTATGTGTGTGCATAAAATTCTCAATAATGAATAATTTGCATGCTCAGTATAACTTATTGAACTTACTAGTAGCTTAAAAGATGCATTTTGCTTTATATTATTGAATGGAGAATATTTTAAATCTCCATTAAATAATTCCCTACATTGTTCATAGAGCCTGTTTTTTATTTTTTATAACCTTATAAAGAAAAAATATACCTTGTCATCGTAGATAGATGTAGGACTATCTTGTTTATTATTGTGACGCTGGAAAAAAATGATAGATATATCTGTGCAAACTAGAAGTAAACAATGAAGATTTCAGAGGCACCCTGGGATTTCCTCACTACTGCATGTCTCTAATAGTATTAATAACATGGTCACTTGAATTTCACCCTCCGTTAGATGGAAGTGGATTTAATTGTTCAGAAATGACACTATTAAGAAATATGGTAAAGAGACTAGAGACATGGTTCAATCGATAAAGAGTTTGTTATACAAGTATGAAGGCCTATATTTGAATCCCCAATATCCACATAAAATCTGAGTGCTGAAATGATCATTGTCCTGTACTTTTTCTTTGTTGCCGAGTTCTTTATGCTCCCTATATATTCCATCCATTAACCCATGATTAGATATATGATTTGAAAATATTTTTCCTATTCTGTACATTGTCTTCTACTGACAATTACTTTATTTGCTATGCAGCAGCTTTTTAGATTTATAAAATTCTATTTTTTTACATTGTTTTGTTTTATTTTTTCCATTCAAAAACATAATTAAGGAAATAAAATTTTTACATTTCTTCCCCTTCTCCCGGTCCCCTCCCGCTACCCCCCAACCTCTCCTCCCTCCCCCTTCTTCCTTGAAAGAGGGCATGGTGCCCTGCCCTGTTGGAAGTCCAAGGCCCACCCCCCCTCCCTCCCGGCCTAGGAAGGAGTGCATCTAAAAAGACTCGGTTCCCAAAAAGATAATACATGCAGAAGAGATAGGTCCTGGTGTCATTGTTGATGGGTTCTCCATCTGCCCCCTTTCGCCACCACATTCAGAGAGTCTGGTTTGATCATATGCTCATTCAGTCCCAGTCCAGCTGGAAAAATAAATAAAATTCTATTAATAAAGTTCTATTTATGAAAATTCTGTTTTTTTCTTTAGTACTTTGGAAGTTACACACTAAAGTTCTTTAATGATCCCAATGTCATGAAACTGTGTTTTCCTCTCACTTCAGGCTTAATGTATTATCTTAAGATCTTTTATTAATTTTAATTGAATTGATATTTGCATATAGTGTGGAGTAGGGATCTAGTTTTATTCTTCTGTAAATGGACAAGATTTTTACCTATCACTATTTGTTGAATGAATTCATTTCTTCACTTTTGTAGCTGATAAGTGGGTTAGCTCCTGACTCTCAACTCTGTTCCACTGATCTGTTCCTTTCTTCATGCAGGACTATACCTCATGGACTGTAGCTTTGTAATATACACTGAAGTAGTAATTCCTCTTTTCTTCTTTTTTAATTTGCAGTGTTGCTTATTTTTTAGAATTTTCTAAAGTTATTGAGTTTTGATTTCTATCATTTCCATTTTTACAAGGAAAAACTTTATGATAGAATTTTTTAGATTTTGGTGAAATATTATTGTAATCACTTTTTTTTCAAGACAGGGTTTCTCTGTAGCTTTGGAGCCTCTCCTGGAACTAGCTCTTGTAGACCAGGTTGGCCTCGAATTCGCAAATATCTGCCTGCCTCTGTCTCCCGAGTGCTGGGATTAAAGGCGTGCACTACCACCGCCCGGCTAATTATTGTAATCTTAATATTGCAATTTTTGTAAAATGTGATACACAGATTATACAGAATGTTAATAGTAGCATATACTTTTGAAAAATATTGATTTTTCTAGTTCATAAACAGGCATTTTTCCCACTTCTTTGTGATTTCTCCTTCAATTTCTTCCATATTCTCTCTAAGCTTCATTAAAGAGATCTGGCACCTCTCTGGTTGTATAATTTATTTCTTTTAGCTCTTGAAAATGAAATTACATTTTCACTTATTTTTTAAAATAATCTTTTATGGTTGACCAGCAATCATTTTCCTGTATGTATTAGTTTTATATATACATCTTGCAATATTTATAAGTTCCAATGGTTTTTTGATGTAATTTTGAGATTTCCTGAATATAGCAGGACACCATTTGGGAATGCTGGGAATTTATTTTATCTTCTTTAATTAGTGCATTTTTTTCTTTCTCATACCTAATTCCTGTGGGTAGGACTTTCAGGTCTCTGTTGACTCAAGAGCGAACAGTGGACATCCTCATCGTTTTTCAAACCTAAGAACATCTCCCATTATTGCACATTCTACTGCCCCTGTGGTTTTTGCACTGTTAGAATTTCAAAGCATCTTGAACTAGTTCTCAGAGTGCCACTGCTTGTGGGGATGGCACATGCCAACCTGTGGTCCTCAGCAACAGATGTTTATAAGCCTCTTTGACAGCTCTTGCAAATTTAATGTTTTATATTACTTCTTGAGGTCAAAATCGATGGTAAATATCTTGGGTTTATAGAAAAAATTAAATACAGAGAGAAGAAAAACTTAGCTGCACACAGATAAAAACTTAGCTGCACTCAGATATCAAGGATGGAATACTCTGGAGAGAGAAATCTCCAGAAGAAGTTCGTCATGCCCTAACAATACTTTCCTAACATTCTCATTATTTTGTTTCTCTGTAAGCTTCTAATGCCTTATTACAAACTTATTTACCATTTTGATTGTTCATAAAAAGATGAGAACCTAAATTACGCAGCTCATTACAGACTAATTTTAAATAAAGTCGTGGATCAGTGATTAGCTGTGCTCTTTAAGGTAATTGTCATGTGCTTACACATTAATTACGAAAATACAAAAGATGTTTGTCAACAGTTTTGAAACACTGATGATTACCACGGTGAAATCATTTTCTCATTTTAAATTTAGTTGTGGGAAGACACAAATAATATGAAACTTTCTATAATGCTTCTCTGTTACTCAGAATCAAGTAAGCTGTTATGTTCTTAGTTTTTGGTGAGGCCATACAACATTCTAAGCCAAAACACTAGTTAAGTGATCTAGGGTAATTCATTTGAATAGCATATGAAAAAATTCTTTTGTGAAATTTAGAGACCATCATCCATGTCAAGTAAGCTCCTTCATTGTTTGGCAGCACAGGACAGCTGCAAACAGCACTTGGAAATAGGTTGTGAGAGAAAACTTCATTTTTGCTAAGCAGTACTTTCTTCTTTCAATTACAACACCATTGATAGTCTGGGAGTCCTGAGAAACTAGTGTAACTGAGTTCTCTGTCATTCTAACAATGTCTGTTATCGTTTTCACAGAGCACTACAGAAGTTCCAACTCAGATCTCTGAAAGAGGTATGGAATTTCCAAGAATAGACAAGCAACTGTTTCAAACTTCACAGATAGTATAAACCAAAATAATTCCATGCCAAACCACATCTCAAACTTCTGAAATTATATACAAAAAATCATTGAAATTTGCTGTGACTAAATATTACATTATTTATATGGTCAATAAACAAAAGTTAACTATTCACACCAATTCATGGAAATCAGAAAAAGAATATATATTTGATTTTTAATAGTTATGCTATAGTAGATAACACAGCCTACAATTAATCCATTTTGTACACATTAAGTTAGTGATAATTACACACCAGAATTTTCAGAAAGGAGACAGGATAGCTGAGTGTCTAACAATATCAGGGCTTCACTTTGTCAGATAGTTTTCTTCACTGAGCAGGAAGCACCAAAAGTTTTTAATACAGTTAGAGAAAAATCAAAGAAAATCATTTTGTTATAATTTAGACATAAAGATTGGGAGAAGAATTTTACCCCCATACAATGCCATGTTCTGTAACTTCGTCATTCCCAAGGCCATCTTACCATCATGGGAGTCACATGACCCATCCAAAGACTTGGTGCTTCACTCAAGGTAACTAATAGTCTGCTCAGAGGCATAGAAATACATACCATGATTTTGGGCTTATCATTCCTTGGCTATTCATGAGTTGAATATCGCTAAAATGTCTAAAATCTAAAATTATTTAAATATTTAAATTTAAGGAGCTGGAATGTTGTTGTAAGTAGAAAATCCTATACCTGATCTCACATGATAAGCTCTAGTCACAATATAACCACTTTACTGCATAAAATTACCTATAAGTAAGGTGATTAAGATACCCACTTACCTACCTACCTACATACATGCATACATACAGTTTGTACTATATATAATGTTTATATTAGTGCCAAATGCACAAAAAGTATAATTTATTTTTTCTTTTTATTTATTTATATATTTTTTAAAAGAAAACAAATGATCTTTTTTCATTTTACATACCAATCCCAGTTCCTGCTCCCTTCCCTCTTCCCTCCATGTAACCCCCCACCCCCAATTCACTCCTCAGAAAAAGTAAGGCACAGTGCTTTGGGGAAGGTCCAAGGCCCTCCCTACTGTATCTAGGCTGAGCAAGGTATCCCTCCAAAGAAAATAGATTCCCAAAAGCCAGTACAAGCAGTAGGGATAAATCCTGATGCCACTGCCAGTGGCCCCTCAGTCTGCCCCAGCCATTCAACTGTCAACCACATTTAGAGGGACTTGTTTGGACCTATGCTGGTTCCTTCCCAGTCCAACTGGAGTTGGTGAGCTCCCATTAGCTCAGGTAGACTGTTTCATAGGGTGTACCCATCATAGTCTTAATCTCTTTGCTCAAATTCTTATTCCTTCCATTTTTCAACTGGACTTTGGGAGATCAGTCTATTGCTCTGATGCAGGTCTCTGCCTCTGTTTCCATCAGTTGCTGGATGAAAGTTCTATGTTGACATTTAAGATATTCATCAGTCTGAATACAGGGCAAGGCCAGTTCGTACACCCTCTCCTCTATTGCTTAGGGTCTTAGCTGGGGTCTTCCTTGTGAATTCCTGGGAATTTCTCTAGAATCAGGTTTCTTGCTAAACCCACAATGGCTCCCTCAATCAAGACATTTCTTTCCTTGTTCTCATCCCTGTCCTTCCTCCATCTCGACTATCTTGTTCGCTCAAGTTCTCCTTGACTCTCTCCTTCTTCCCTCCTCTTCCCCTTCTATCCTCTCTTCTCCTCCCACCCCCATGCTCCCAATTTTGTCAGGTGATCATGTCTATTTTGACTTTCCAGGTGGATCTATATATGTTTTTCTTAGGGTTCACCTTGTTACTTAGCTTCTCTGGCTCAATATCCTTTGTTTATGGCTAGTATCCACTTATAAGTGAGTACAAACCATATTCATCTTTTTGGGTCTGGGTTACCTCACTCAGGATGGTGTTTTCTAATTCCATCTATTTGCATGCAAAATTCAAGATGCCATTTTTATTAACCACTGAGTAGTACTATAATGTGTAAATGTGCCACACTTTATCCATTCTTCAGTTGAGGGGCATATAGGTTGTTTTCAGGTTCTAACTATTACAAATAATGCTGTTATGAACATAGTTGAACAAATGTCCTTATAGTATGATTATCTTTTGGGTATGTGCCCAAGAGTGATATTTCTGGCTCCTGAGGTAGGTATGTTTGCATGTATATATGCATGTTTCTATGTATATGGCCACATGTTTGTGTAGGTACATCTTCAAGCATATGAGTGTGGAAGGCTAAAGCAATATACTTGATCCTATTGAACCTTGTACATTGAGGGAGAATTTCACTGACCACAGGGCACACTTCTTTGACTAGCTAGGTTGGCTAGCTTGCTCTGGTAATCTACTGTCTCTGGCTCCTATGTGTTGGGTCTATAGGCAGTTTCCTACATTTAACTGAACTTGCGCTTGTTCTGGGCATCTGAACTTTTACCCTCATGTTTGTTTTGCATGTGGTTTCCACACTGAGCTATCTGTTCAAATCCTAAAAAGATACTTCTTATTTTTCATTTATTGAATATGTGCTTTTTTTTTCTGTACAGATGTATGTGTACTGTACTCTTAAATACTTAGCCATTTCTCCATCTGCTTAAAGAAAGCCTGCATTGTGTTTCAATGCTCTCTCTACTGAAATAAATGAATTCCAAATGTAGTCAAAGCAATGACATATCTGAAGTGTGGTAATTATTCAAAGTCAACTGTCTTTGGTTAAAACCATAAAATAGCTGTCATTTAATGCTGCTGAGAAAACCTGCAGCTTTTGACATCAACTTTAATCAAGAGATGAAATTTATCAAGGGAGAAAACATTATCACTCTTTTCTGTCTTGATAAATCAAATCTGTACATGATGACTTTCTTCTTGTTACCTACATAGACGCAGTAATCATAGAGGAATAGAAAAATTGGGCTGGGTGATGGTGACATATGCCTTTAATTCTAGCACTCAGGAGGCAGAGGCAGGCAGATCTCTGTGAGTTTGAGGCCAGCCTGGTCTACAACATCTAGTTCCAGGACAGGCCCCAAAGCTACAGAGAAACCCTGTCTCAAACAAACAAAACAAAAAAGAAAGAAAATAAGAAGAAAAATATATGAAGAAATTAAATGGTGGGATGTTTTAATTTTGGTATTGGTAAATGCATATTCTCATC
The DNA here is from genome assembly GCA_004026605.1 of Ondatra zibethicus. Lineage (NCBI taxonomy): Eukaryota > Metazoa > Chordata > Mammalia > Rodentia > Cricetidae > Ondatra > Ondatra zibethicus. The sequence continues at coordinate 14,578 of PVIU01006366.1, forward strand.
CTTTCACATGTAATATGCTTAAAAGCCATGCTAGTCAATATGCCTTGCTCTCCTCTATCTTAGGAGAAAAACTGACTGCTTTAGAAACTGTCTTATCTTTTTCAACCCCTAACGCTGTGCAGAACAATAGTCACATTTTAAAGTATTTAAAGGAGAAATAGCAATGTGGCAGACCGTGGTCTGGTGAAAGCAGCAAAACCACAGACGTCTTCACTAAGTAACTAAAAAGAGCTTGAGTTTTTAAAACACATAGCCCTGTCAAAGAAGAATTGACAGCCCTTCTCTGTTTCTAGCTGAATAATTAAAAAATCTGATAAGGTAAGATGAAAACAAAACAAAACAAAACATCCAAAATTAAACAAAGCAACAGCAGCAACAACAGCAAAAACACCAATGAAACTCTGCAAAAGCTTAAGCCGTCACTCTGGACTGTCAGTCTAAGGAGCTGTGATGGGAATGTGTGTGTGTGGCATTGTTTCATGTGGGTGAGCAAAAGACCTCCTCTCCTTGATATTTGAAAACGGACTCACAGAAATGCAGAAGGATGCAATACATTACAAAAGACACCAATAAGAAGGTATCTCAGCACACCAGTATCCAACCAGAAGAGAAATGTTTTAGTTACTGACATGGGCTAGAAGGGATTTTAACCAGAATATTAGTTCCCTGTGGATAAGAAATAATTATATAGATGTCAGTTCTGGGTTTTTGATGAATGTAAGGGTACCAGTTGAGATGTATGTCACTATAGCAATACAGAAGGCCTCTGTAACAGTACCAGCTACTTTTATGTCAACCATACCCAAGTTAGAATCAATTGAGACAATACAATGAGCAGATTAGTTTATAGGGATTTTTTTGATTGATGGTTGATATGAAAGGACCCAGATCACTGAGGGCAGTGGTAATCTTGGACTGCTGGGTTATATAAAGAGCAGGCTTAGAAAGTCATGAGAAGCAAGCCCGTAAGCAACACTCATCCTTGGTCTCTGGATTAGCTCTTGAGGATTTTGTCTTCAACTGGGTATGAGGTGAAAACCTCCTTCCTGAAGATTAGCTGCCCTAGGACCAGAAGTAGCTATACATGTTCCAAAGAGAGAAACAACAAATAGTGCTGCCTATCTGTGAAACACACAGGCCACAAAAATGATCAGCATGCCAAGAAATCCCTATGATTGCCATTGTGGCCCTCCTATGTATTTTAGTGGTAATCAACAGCTGTCTAATTGTACTTTAAGGAAGGTCCATTCAAAGGGAATAAAATCATACCTGGCACAACACCTATCTAACTGCCTAGAGACAGGGAGGACATGGATCTCAGGAGAGTCTACTCTCAACACTTTATTAAACAATTATAATCCCCACCTGCATTCCAACTACTTATGTTGATTTCCATAGATAAATGTAGCTGTCACTCCTTACCAAGAAAATTCTCACTGGGCGGTGGTGGCACTCGCCTTTAATCCCAGCACTTGGGAGGCAGAGGCAGGCAGATCTCTGTGAGTTCAAGGTCAGCCTGGTCTACAAGAGCTAGTTCCAGAACAGGCTCCAAAGCTACAGAGAAACCCTGTCTCGAAAATAAAGAAAAGAAAAGAAAATTTCTTTGCAACAGATGGATACCTTTAAAGAAAACTACAAGTAGTCAGAATGCAGAGAACAACTGAACATGAGGTATAAAGCCCCAATGGATTGCCTAAAACAAAAACTTCTATATCTAAGGGTCATGAAGAATCTCTGAGGAGAGCGCAGGAAAACCTCTAAGAGTCAGAGAATAAAAAAGTCTACTGTGTGATTGTGGCTTCTATAAATGTCAGTGAAGTTTACTCCTGATATCTTAACAGTATGACTGCCTAAACAATATTTGGTAGAAGAAAATTTCATGAAGTTCACAAATAAGAGCATGCAGGCAACAAAGGGATGCTAAGAACAGGAGCATTCTGCAAGCTTGTAATCCTTAATGGATAATCCAATGCCATATGATCATCTCTGAAATAATATACAGAAAATAAAACTAAATGGGCTTAGCAGGTTATATTTATGGATGTATATCTATATCAAATCTATATGTGTTTGTAGGTATAATAACAATTAAGGTAAGAATGATGAATTTGAGAGGAAATGAGGTACGAGGGATAAGACAGTGGTTGGAGAGAGGAAAGATAATCAGGAAATGATGTAGTTATGTTTTAATTCAAAAATTTAAAAAGAAAATACTTAGGAATAATAAGACTGATGCTGAATACATGTAAATTGATATCCTTTATTCTTATCTCCTACACAGTTTCCTGTTGCAATTACATTGTAGTGGGTAATTATAATTATTCTAGGGCCTATTTAGAGTATACAGGTAGATGTGCACAGGCTAGGTGAAATACCACATTATGTTAAATAAGAATTTGAACACTTCTAGCTGTTGGTATCTACAGCAGTCCAGGACAAAGCCCTGATGATACTAAAGGAATACTGTAAATGTTTACCCTAATCAACAACTTCATGGCCAGCATAAATAGATATAAAAGAATTCCTCATTCAGCTTTCAAGTTGCAGTTCTGTTTCTGTTAGTTTCCCTAACATGTAAGAATAAAAATACATCTACCCAAATGTAATTATTATGTACATATAACATCAAGAAATACTACTATTGCTGACCAATGTAAATTGTTTCCTGTTAATTAGCAATTAGCATCCATAAGAAATAGCAGAAGGGACTAAACAGGCTAATATGCATTCCCTAAAATAGCCTGTTTAGTCTCTTATGCTATTTCTTATTGGTGCCAATTTTTTTCATGTATATATATATATATATATATATATATATATATATACATGAAATTGAAATTAGTGTAAAAGGAGGTCTTGAATTTAAAGAGAGTGAAGATGGGCATATGGGATGGTTAAGATATATAATTATATTATCATCTCAAAAATAAAAAGAAAGAAATAGCATAGCTCACCTGTAAAATATGTAGACAAAAGTTTTTTAGAATTATACTCACAATATCTCACGTCTCAGTTCTGCTACTGACACAGTTTCTGAAGACAATGTAACTCTGCACAACCCAGTTAATCATGACCCAGTTACCGAACATATTGGACACTCACCTTCATCAAAGTTCTATTTAGGACAGTGACTCTGAATTTGTTGTCTCATGCCAATGAAAATTAAAGAGGCATCTCCTCAGGGGAACATGCTAAAGGGAAGTAAGCTTTCTCAAGAAATACTAAAGAAAGCCTAAAAGGTAAGAAACAGTGAGGGAAGTGATTGAGACGAGGGATTTCTAAGAAATCTCAGTGTCATTTGATTTCCATTGTCTAGGGGTTTTCCAAGTCAATAACAGAAATGGGACAAAGGCTGGGATATATTCTATTAAATCTGTAGTCATTAATCTGTAGTCATTGCTGATTTCGAATGATGTTAGAGTGAGAGCTACTGGTGGCATACCAAGTGCAGCATCAGTACTCTACACATGCGCTCGACAGAGGCATGGACTATACCAGATACAACAAACTCTTTGGGAAGATGAATAAAAACAAAGTTCAATTATCTGATATTGAAATATAGCATAGTTGGAAGAAAAGGATAAAAGGAAAACAAAGGAATGATTTATTTGTTAAAAGGAACTAGCAGAACAAATAGTTAAACATCTATATAAGCAAATGTCCTTTAAAGTTAATGATTAAAAATGTATTGCTGTGATGTACTGAAAACGTCTTGTACCAAACAAAGCTTCATTCTTCATCAAAGTGCTTTACTTTTCATAGCCACTTGAATCTTATTTCTACCCTAATTTAAAACAGTATCTTATTATGTAGCCTCCATTAATCTTGAACCTGTGATCCTCTTGCTCATATCTTGATGTCAGTCTTACCCCTATTTCTACTGCTTCTCAGTGGAGATGAACAGGTTTCCAGTTTGTTTGCTTGTGTGCCATATGCAAGTGCGGTGCCTTGGGATGCCACAGGGAAGGAAAACACAGAAAGAGGAAGGGGGTCAGCCACACAGGAGAAGGTGACAAATAAAGCCTATCTCTCCCCTTCTGAAAGCATTCTTTCCCTGAACCCTGTACACATTACCTCAATCAATAAACCATCTCTCTCTCTCTCTTTTTTTAAAAAAAAAAACAAGCAAAATCTTAAAAGGTGCTCTTGAAAATCCAGAGATAAATGAATAAAGTAGTATTATCTGGACAGAAATTATTAAGAGTAGATAAGAATGATATGAAGCTTTAAACAACATGAGTAGGGGAAGACAGGTACTCTGAAACACCACGCAGCTGCTGCACTGACCAGGAACGTTGCATTTCCAGGATCATAAGCTTGATGCTTCTTCATAGTTAGAGTAGTCAAAAGCACAGGTCACCAGTTATTAACATCTGTGACCATGGATAAGATAGGACTCAAGTAGTTGTAGAATTTTTATTCACAGAATAAGGATTCTTATTAGGGGCTTATGAACATTCTCTCATCTTTTCTAACTGGTTGCTTCAGGGACAACAGTTTCCCACCAGAATAGGTGAGCACACTCATCTTCCCCATCTCTCTCTCCTGCCTCTTGGTGGAGCTTGTGAAAAGCCACGGTGCCAACAAGCGCTCAGCTAGATGTTTCCAAGAAAACTGAATATTTCATGGACGTTGACTTAAGAGGGAATTTTTCAGCTTTCTCTCATAGCAGCACCATAAAGAGCATTAAATGTATACTTCCTGTTTTACCCACTTTTCTCTGTGTTGTGATGAGGACTTGGCAAGTATAGAACAGTCATGACAGATATACTGACCACTTTCCCTTTCTAGAAAAACTTGTCCTAGTCAACTTGCTCAGCAAAATGGACTTAGGGCTTCTTTAGAAATGAATTTAGACATAAACATCCTCTAGGCTGCCAGGAGCAGAGTTTAAGTTTAAATTGAGTTTGTATTTTTCAACTAGATGTTTTGATACTTTGGAAAAATAAGATAACAAACAAGTAAAAATAATAATAATAAGAAAAACCTAACTGAAAACTATCTCAACATATAGAATCTTAAAAGCCCCTAATTCACTTGAGTTATTCTCAGTGGAAATTGAATAGTTTTGGCAATAACCATTTTTTTTGTTCTCTATGAGAAAGAAGAGACTTATCCTGTTGAGGCAGCATGCTCCCAGATAGAGTCTGCTGGGGACAGAACCTGCCTATTTTGTCACTGCTGTTCTCAGCTGAATTACAGCTTTAAGACTCATCATTTTTGAGTCCCCATGTCACTTCCAGAAGTATTCTAAGAAAAGATGAAGAATAACTATTACCATAATTGTGCAGAAAATAGTAAAATTTGTATCGTTTTCTTTAGATACAATTCACTTCATTGTGGGTTTTACTTGTCTTGAGCTGCGGGTTGTCAATTTGCAAAGACCATGTGAATGTGAGTCTGCACTCTGTCCAGACATGCTCCTTGATGTGAAATAAAAGACAAGCTTATTTTTAGCAGTTAATTTTTAGTCTTTGTAGCGTGAAAAATATGCTTTTTTTCAGATACTTTATGCATTTGCAGCATTGTTTAATGCTCCAGGTCACTAAAGCAATCCCCTTCCTGACATTTGAGAGCAGATTTCTCTCATATCCCAGGTCCATTTTTCCTAGAATCCCCATTACCAGAGCAACTTAGTACACATTCTCCTTATTGACATGGCTAATGGGTTTTTCCATTTTCTGATTAAGAACCATCCAGTGACATTTTGGAGGTAAAAGATGTCCATTCGTGAGGCTGTTAAAATAGGCTGGCTTTCCAAAATTACCACTCAGGTTATACCTAAGTACTAATGGGAAAACGCTTACTGGGCATCTTTCCCATTAGCTGATATTAAAAACATGGGTTTAACTGAAGTTTTTAGGCATTTGTTCATCATAGTTGAAAAACAAAGACTGTTGTCTATGAACAGGGTTGTGCTGCTATGAAGTTAGTAATATTGGTACAAAATTGGCTTTTGTAGAAGCAGTCAGGGGCTGGAGAGATGGCTCAGTGGTTAAGAGCATTGACTGCTCTTCCAGAGGACCCGGGTTCAATTCCCAGCACCCACATTGCAGCTCACAACTGTCTAAAGATCCAGTTGTAAGGGATCTGACACCTTCACACCAATGCACATAAGATAAAATTAAATAAACAATAAAAAATATATATAAAAAAAGGAGTGCTTGTTGCAAAATGACCACAACCTTCAGAACAAGACAATTCCAGTTATACAATACCAGTATTTTTTTTTAAAAAAGAAGCAGTCAGTGAGGGAGGTCTGTGGAAACCTTGGATCTGTCTTTTAATTGAGATAATTTTATGATACCTGGGGACTCAGAGGAATCTTCCCTCTCTCTCCCACTCACACAGCTCAAGGTAGCAAGTTCACAAGACAAATGAGTAGGAGAGCTGCACATTCCCTGCTGAGCCCACAGCCCGTGAGCCTGGGTTGAAGGTTAACCTCCACCGAGTAAACACGAAGTCACAGAAGGCTTGCTGGGGACTGCTGGGGTTGGAACTAAGCCCATCTTGTAAATAGTCAACTGCTCTTTTTTCTTTTCTGCAAGTTGCTATCTCAATAGATAAAGTCTTTGGGGCTAGTCATCCCCACAAGACCGGTGTCAACTTATGAGGCATGATTATAAGAATAGAAAGAAGAGAGGAAAAATTCAGAATCCCATTTTTTAACTCAATTTCCAGCTGTAGCTTGCCTCTTGAATCAACCATCTCCAGGTCAGTGCCCCATGCTCCTTGTGCTCTGAAATACTGATCTACAGCTTTGTGAAATTACAGGCAGTCACTCCATACAGCAAAACTAGGATTTATGCAATACACATAAACATTTTTCTCAATTTATCATGCTGTCATCATGTTTTCTGCTTTCTGATAATGAATCAAGGATCACGATCAGCTTGACAAATACTTATGAGAGAAATATCGCTATGCAACCAGGTAGAATAAATAAATAAATAAATAAACCAGGTAGTCCAACAGAGCTGGACTATTTTAAAAAGAGTTTTCAATTCTCATTCTCTTTGGATATAGATGGTTCAAGAAGTGATTTTAAAGGAAGTAGTGGATCCTTAAGTGTTAGCTACTTATGAAAATAAGAGAAAATATCATTTCGTCTTTTATTTGTAGATTTTTGTTTAGTTTTATAAGGCAAGGTTTCTCTGTGTAGCTTTGGAATCTGTCTTGGAAGTCATGCTGTAGACCAGGTTGGCCTCAAGCCAACAGAGATTCACCTGTCTCTTCCTCCCAAGTGCTGAAATTAAAAGTATGCACCACCACCACCCAGCTATATTTGATGAACTTACACTTGTGTTAAAAATCCACATGCATAAGCAAAACAAAAATAAAACAGACAATTCTTTTGTTTTCAGAGTGGATGAAACTAGTTATTTATGCCCAGTGGCACAGACCTATAATCTCAGTTACCAGGGAAGCTGAGGTAAGTAAATTGACCTCAAGTCTTGCCTGCACTGCAGTCTAAATTTAAATCCAATTTGAACAAGTTACATAAGAGCATGTCTCAACATGAATATAACTAACTACAAAAAGATGGATATTTCTTCAGAGTTAGAACTAAATAAATAAAATAAAATATGTAAATCAAACTAAACCTACCAACCAAACAAGCAAAACTAAAACAAAAGAAACAGGGCATCATTTTCGAGGAGCAAATCAGGAATCTTCAGTGGCCAGACAAGCCTCAGGCGTGATTGTAAAGGATGAGCATTTGTAATTCTTAATGTAATAATTTGAAAAAGGCAGAAAATTATGCAACTTCAGAAATCAGTGAATTCTTCCCAATGTAATTTCAGACTTTAAAAAACTTGCATTTTAATAGAAATTTGTCATACTTGTTTTTCATTAAGGTTCAAGGGAAAGTAAAGACAGTTTTCTCAGTTCCCTTTAAATCCCACGTGCCCAGAGGGAAAGATAACACAGAAGATCTGTTGACTATGAGGTTTGCAGTTATTCAAAAAGTAAGGAGACAGGAGCAAAACTCAAAGGCCTGAAATCTTCATGGCAGTGACAGCAGCTTCTAGTTCATCCAGATAAGAACATAGCCAGAGCTGCTCCTGTTCTCTTCACCCAACGGGAAACCTAGAATAATTTAATTAGCAGCCCCACTAATTCCCAACTACTACTGGCTCACTCTAGCCTAATGATGTGTTTTCTTGTCTTTTATATGACTGGTCATTTGTAACATTTCCTATTTGTCTTGATGTGCTTATATTTTCCCATTTCTTGCAAAGAAGGAAGTGGTCATTTCCCTTACATTAAAAGGTTCACTTTGTACTGTTACACTCTTGTGATTATAAATTGTGAATTGCTTAGTCTTAGTTAAATTAGTTTATTTACACATGTAACTCAGTAATATTCTATGACAAAACAGATTCTTAGACATAATTACTTTGACCAAAGAAGGTACTATGTAAGGAAGTAGATTCCTTTATGCAAGTTTCCTCATGGTAAAGCAAGACCGTATTATCCCAATGAAACCAACGTCGCAAAGTTTGCACCGTGTTTTTTTCCCAGCACAATAAGTATTAGAGACAAGAAGAAATTGTGAAATTGGTATTTACTGACAACAACATATATGCTCCACCTCCTTAGCCCTTGTCTTGTTGACTATGAACCATGATGGGAAGTACTATTAGTCCTTTGGTGTGTTATCTGAAATCAGGCAGAAATGGTAAGTACATTAAGCAAGTGTGTCAGAGAGGCCTCTCCCATGCTGGGAGATGGTGGTCTCCTCTGTTGATGGGTCCCAGTGGAAAGAACTGTGATTCGGTATATGATCATAAGAGGTAGTGGGACTGCAACTTCTTCTTCTTGATCTCTGCCTCCTGGAAATATGGCACAGGAGTATTCTCTCTACCTACTGTTCCTGCCACAATACACTGAACTGCCACATATACAAAGCCATCGGGGCAGGGTGAGCCTCCCTAGACTGAATCCTTTGCATCATGACCGCAGACAAACTCTGAGCTGAATGTCTCAAATATTTTCCATCTCACAATGATGGAAACTGAAGGATGCATAAGTAATAGATATTTCATCATTTTGTAGTACTAAAGCAAGGCACTTGACTTTTTGCTTGATTTCAACAATGTATTCTCACCTGGGTGGTGATAGCATACGCCTTTAATCCCAACACTCTGGAACCAGAGGCAGGCAGATCTCTGTGAGTTCAAGGCCAGTCTGGTCTACAAGAGCTGGTGCCAGGACAGGTTCCAAAGCTACAGAGAACCCTCTCCCCCTCTATCTATATATATTTCTCATTTCACAATGAGAAATTGGTGAATTAAGAACAAGCAGCTATTTCTTTTTGGCAACGGGACACCATCATGGACTCATTTTGTCCTCTGAATCCTGAAGTGTTAACACTTTCTCCCTACTGAAAAATAAAGGCAGTGTCAGGAGACCATCTGGAAAAAGTCTGAGCCCAGCAAACTTAACAGTCCACTGAATAATCTAATAATACTACCCTCATAAGAGTGAGGTGATGTTTATATAATCCTGGTGTCATACTCAGAATCTGAGGATCCACCACCTTTTTGGGATAGGGAAGCAAGCAAGTCATGTTATATTCTGGCATTCAAGCTTCAGCCCACTTGCAGCATAGTCTATTTATCTCTAATAGATAACTCTTACAATCCCAAATTTATTGACAAAGTCCAGTATATGATTATTGGTGACCACAGGTGGACATAGAATGTGTGCTGTGGGAATTTCTTTAGTCAATAGCCTTTAAGATACCAGCCCACTTGGGCATGGCCTCTTGTACTATAAATGTAGATGTAAAGCTTGCACAGTCTCTCTCTCTCTCTCTCTCTCTCTCTCTCTCTCTCTCTCTCTCTTTCTCTCTCTCTCTCTCTCAGCTCTGGATTTGGTTCCTATTCCCCACTCGTGCAAAGAACTGTGATCTGTGTGTGAGTCTACTCCTAAATAAAGAACCCTTTATTATACTCAATTATGAGCTAGTGTGAGACTACTTTATAGCATTGTTTGGTGGGCTTTCTCAGGGGTGGAGTCTGGACTTAAGCAATTCCCAGAGGAGGGGTCTTGGGATGGAACTTCAATCCTAACCTTCCAGACTCTTTGGGTATATGGATGTCAGGGGCTGGGGTGACACTTTTACCCAAACATCCCAGAGTCTTTGCATATAGGGACACTAGCTCAAGTCTGGCTACTTCCTGTGGGCATGGGGTGATGTGGGGGAGGGGAGAGTTGGAAGTCGATGGGCTCATGCTCAGCGGAGGTGTGGCTGGAGAGGCATCCGTTAACTGCCATCTGGAGACCTCAGGCATCTATTCTTTGAGGGAGATGAGAAGGCAGATTGCTAGGAGGAAAAATAGATAGTTATTATCAGCCTTGTGAATGGTGCTGGCCATTGGAAGTATGATTAACTGCTGGAAAACATGGGATAAAAAAGTGCCCTGGTTGTACAGGAGAGGTAAAGGTGAATGAATGAGATGAGAGCAGATGTGCCCTTTAAAACCAGATTTTGGCTGCTGGGTCGATGCCCATTTGAGCCTGGAGAGGTGATACAAATGGTGAAGTCCCAGGAGCTGGTGCAGGTGCTGGCATTATTTGTAGGGCCCTCTGTAAGTTGGTCTTCAACCAGATAGGAGTGACCTATAAAATATGCTTGAAATTGGGTGGGTTCAAATTAGGCTCTAGAGCCTGCTCATTATTACCAGACCAGATTTCTTAATATAGTAGCAGAACTTCTCCTAGGAACCTGCAGGCATCTGTAAGACATCTTGGTGTCATAGCAAAAGGTTATTTCTTTAGGTTAAAAGGCATGAACATTTTAGAAGACAATTAGAGGGAACTGAGAACTCTGAACCTCTGAAGATACATCTGAAACCTGTTAATTCTTGACTATGAAGCCTATGAAAGAGGCACACCTGTCTATATTTTTAGCAGGAAACTTAACAAATGAAGTAATGAGTTACCAGTACCTTAAGTCATCAAATGCCATCAGATAGATCTAAGAGGGATAAGTAAATGAGCAGAATGGAGATAACTTTTTTCAGTTACATAGGAAATCCCAAGGCTCTTCATAGTCTTTGGTGAATACCAGTCTTAGAAACAGTACTTATCTTTAGCTGCTGAACCCAGGAGGCCTAACAGATTTTCCCGTTGGGGTAGTGTTCAGTCTACCTATCTTGGCAGGATGAGATGATGGATCCCCTGGTGTAGTATCCAGGAAGCTGATGAGATGAAAGGCAGTTTTTTTTGCTGTGTGGTTGGCTTTGCCTTATTGAAAGGCAAGGCTCCAGGTGGAAGGTGTTCTGCAACCATGCATCTTCTTGTAGGAGCTACAGGATGCTGTAGGAACTGGCATGTCTCTCTGTCATAAGAAGCTCTTTTGTTAAATGTCATAATCTCAGGTCAATAAAGGCACTTGAGAATCAGGGTACCATTACTTGTCAGGGATATCTAAATTAGACGTTCAATTTAGACATATAGTTTACCCAATCTGTTACAGCTTACCAATATTACTAGAGGCAAGATGATTAGAAGGAATATTCTAGTAAGCCAAAGTATATTGGAGGCAGAATGTCTCCTTGGTACGTTAAGAGCACATGAGTACTCTTACCAAAGATAGTGCTGAGGTTTCTGTGTTGACATCAATAAAAAAAATGGCGACTATCCACATGTTTGTATTTTCTATAGCTGTTGAAATCTGGAGTTACAAGTTTTACAGGTTTTAAAACAAGCACACATACACACAGAGGCATAAAATAAGCATACTGTGCCATATTATTTACACACGTGTTAAGAGACAGAGGAACAAAACTTTTTCCAGGAAACTGTGTCAGCTGACCAACTTAAAAATCCTGGAGTAGGCTGCAGGGGCCAGGCGAGCACACAGGTGGTCCCATTGAGGGCCAGATCAGCAGATGCTGTAAGGGAGAACAGAAACATAAGGGACAGAACAGCTATTCAGCTCAGAGTGGGAGGACAGGGGGGATGGACCCATTGTAGGGGGAATCCCAGTGTGAACAGCTCATATGCCAGGAATGTAGACAAACAGCAAATAGCCAGAGATGCAGGGAAAGGGTGATGGGGAGGGAGAACAGGAGCATAGTAGCCAGGAACCATGGGCATGTGGGGGGTTTGTTTACTATCTGTCTGTTAATATACAGAGAACAACAATAAATAAATGAGACCTTCAGAAACTGAGAAGCTTCTGTAAGGCATAAAACACAGACTATAAGGCAAAATGACAACCTACAGAATAGGAACAAGATCTTCACCATCCCTGCATCTAACAAAGGGCTAGTCTCCAAAATATACAAAGAAATCAAGAAACTAGATATCAAAATATCAAATAATCCCTTTTAAAAAGAGAGTATAGATCTAAACAGAATTCTCAACAGAGGAGTCTCAAATGGTCAAAAGGCACTTAAGGACCTGCTCAATATCCTTACCCATCAGGGAAATGCAAATCCAAACAACATCTGAGATACACCTGTCAGAATGGTTAAGATCAAAAGCACTAATGAAAGCTTATGCTGGAGAGGATGTGGAATAAGGAGAACACTCCTCCATTGTTGGTGAGAATACAAACTTGTATAGCTACTTTGGAAATCAGTATGGTGATTTCTCAAAAAATTGGTAATAAATCTACCTCAAGACCCAGCAATACCACTCTTAGGCTTACACCCAAAGGATGCACACTCATATAACAAGGACATTTATTTAACTATGTTCATAGCAGCATTATTTGCAATAGCTAGAACCAGGAAACAACCATGTTTCCCTTCACCCGAAGAATGCATAAAGAAAATGTGGTATATTTACACAGTGGATATTTACTCAGCATTATTGACTATGGGAGAGCTCACCCTCTCTGAGGAGGGGATCAGAGTGGAGTGGTGAGAAGGTGGAGGGAATAGGAGGCTAGGAGGGAGAGGGAACTTCTATTGGTATGTAAAATACTTTTTTTTTTTAAAGAAAAAAGAGAAACACAGTTTTCACATCCCTGGGAGAACTTCAGAAATTAGTGCCATCATCAAGGACTTGACGTATGCAGGAATGGAGGTTCCCACCATATCTACCTTTACTTCTGCTGTAAAGCCGGTGAAGAAGATTGATGGATCGTGGAGAATGTCAGTTGACTATGGAAGATTCAGCCAAGAAGCGACTCCAATAATTGCTGTTTTACTGTATGTTGTGTCCTTATTTGAGCAGATTAACACATCTTGTACATAGTATGCAACTATTGGTCTAAAAATGCCTTTATTCCATAGTACCCGTCCAAAGAACCACCAGAAGCAATTTCTTTTCAGTTGGTATGGCCAGCACTATACCATACAGTTTTACCTCAAGGATATATTAACTCTCCAGTCCTTTGTCATACTTAGAAGGAATATTGATCGCCTATTTTTCCATAAAGTATCACATTGGTGTACTGTATTAATGATATTATTCTCACCGAATCAAATGAACATCAGATAGCAGCCACTTTGGACATATTGTTAAAATATGCAAATCAAAGGATGGGAAATAAATTCAACCCAAGTTCAAGGTCTTCTTCCTCAGTGAAATTCTTAGAAGTCCAGTGGTGTGGGGCTTACAGAGATATTATTTCTAAGATGAAGGACAAGTTATGGTATCTGACCCCTTCCACCCCAAAGAAAGAAGCACAATGTTTAGTGAGTCTATTTGCATTCTGGAGACAGCACATTCATCATTATTTGTGTTACTATGTCCCATATATCATGTGAGTCAAGAATTTGCTAGCTTTTTGACTCACTTTGTATAGTAACTAGAATGGTAGGTGATACTTCAATAGGTCCAGGCTGCTGTTCAGGATGTTTTATCTCTTGGACCATATTATCCAGCAATCCCAATAGTACTGGAATTGTCAATAGCAGAGAGGGATGCTGTTTTGTGCCTTTGGCAGGGTCCAACAGGTGAATCACAGAAAAGAACTTTGGGATTTTGAAACAAGGCCCTATAGTCATCTGCAGATAACAATTCTCCATTTGAAAAACAGCTCTTGGCTGCTATGGGGCCTGAATATATACTGAACTTTTAACATTGGGATACAAAGTTACCACACAACCTAAGCTACCCATCATGAGCTGCATGTTATCTTGCCAACCAAGGCATAAAGTAAAACTTTTGCAGCATCAACCAATCACTGAATGTAATTGGTATATGTGGGATTTGGACCAAGCAGGTCCTAAAGGCACAAGCAAATTATAGAGAAAAGTTGATCAAATGCCTATGAATCCTACTCCTGTTACAAAGATGTCTCCTGCCAATCCTGCACCTAGAGACTCAGGAGATATACCCTGGCTATGGCCAGGTTTACTTATCATTCTGCACATTATGCAGGCACCACCCAGAAGTGGACAAATTCAGCATTCTTAGCCTTCCTGGAACAACCCTGAAAGATACCAGTAAAGGGAAATCTTCACCTTCACATGAACAGAGCTTCCTGAAATAATATGATATTATAATACATTTGGAAGGAGAGATTGCCAGATGTACAAATGTTCACTGATTCATTGGCTGTCACCAATGAATTTTCTGGATGGCCAGGGACATGTAAAGAGCATAATGGGAAAATTGGTAAGAAAGATACCTGGAGAAGAAGTATGTGGATAAATCTCTCCAAATGGGTGAAGAGTGTGAAGATATTTGTATCTCATATAAATGCTCATCAAAAGCATTTTGATTCAACTGAAGAAGATCTCAATGATCAAGCTGATAGTATTGTCCATTCTGTAAACATCAGCCACTTTTCTCCAGTTATTTCAGTCATTTCCAAGTGGGCCCATGAGCAATAAGACCATGTGCCAGACATAGGACTTACTCATGAGCTCAGCAACATAGACTTCTGGACACCAATTCAGATCTGGCTAAAGATGCTGCTGAGTACCAGATTTGTCAAGAGCAGAGACTAATACTGAGCCCACTGCTCCAGATATGCCATTCCCCAGAGTGACCCGCCAGTGGTCTGGTGGCAGGTTGACATTATCCTCCTTAGAAAGGACAATGCTTTGTTCTCACTAGAGTAGAGATTTATTCTGGTTTTATATTTGTCTTTCTTGCAAGAAATGCTTCTGACCAAAACCACTATAAGAGGACTAACAGAATGTGTTATCCACTATCATGGTTCTCCAAACAGTACTCCTTTTCACCAAATGACTCACCACACAGCCGGAGATGTATGACAGTGGGCTATCATGAAATCCACTGCTCATACTTTACCCTGTTCCCTACCATGTTGAAATGCTTGACTGATAGAAATATGGAATGGCCTGTTGAAGACATTAACATTATTACGGTGCCAGTCAGGTGACAGCAGCCTGGAAAAGTGGTATATGTTTTCAATCAGCATTCAATATATGGGGCAGCTTCACCCATAGCCAGGTTTGAGAGTGTTTGGGTGAAAGTTTCACCCAAGGCCCTGGCATCCATATACCCAAAGAGGCTGGAGTGTTTGGTTGGAAGCGTCAGCCCAGCCCACGGCATCTATATATCCAAAGAGTCTGGAATGTTAGGGTGGAAGTTCCACCCCAAGATCCCTCGCCTGAGAGTTGTCTTGGCTTAAACTCCACCCCCCAGAAAGCCTGCCAAATGATGACCCCTCCCCAGAGATGCTCAAGACCACTCCCATAGGGAACTTAAACTGCCTCTGGGGAGAACAAACAGGTAGTTTTCTGGTCTTCCTTTCCTGGTTCCTCTCTGGGGGTGGGGGTTTTGAAAAGCCATCCTGGAACATTGGTATCCATTAAACCTGGGCTTTTTCTAATTTGGTTTGATATTGTCTGATTTGAATTATTGAATCAATGAAGGAACTTACTTGGGTACAAAAACTTTTCTGAGAGTCCAAGAATCAAGGGGAGGAGAAGGGAGCAATTCCACTTATAATCACTCCTAGTGACCTCTAGGGAAAGTTTTACTTCCTGTATCTGTGACATTAAGTTCTGATGGCCTAGAATTTTTGGTTTCAGAGGAGGAGTACTCCTGTCAGGAGTCACAACAAACATCTTATTGACTCAAAGCTCAGATTTCCTCTGGTGACTTGGGCATCTGATGCCTTTAATACAACAAGCTAAAAAAAGAATAACAGTGATATAAGGAGTGATTGATCTTGCTTACAAATAGAAGTAACACAGATTATGTCTGGAGCACAGGAGATCCTTCAGGCTGTCTCATGATGCTACCATGTCCTGTGATTAATGTTGATGGGAAACTGTAACAACCTAATCCAGGCAGGATGACGAAGGGCACAGATCTATGAAGAATGAAGGTATGGATAACTCCTCCAGGAAAAGAGTCAAGACCTGCTGAAGTACTTTTTGAGGGTAAAGAAAGTAAAGAATGTGTAGTAGAGGAAGGTAGTTATAAATATGATCTAAGGCCATATGACTAGTTGCAGAAATGAAGATTATAACTGGCATGCATGTTTTTTTAGAAACGTGTTTGTACATAAATTTGTATTTTGTTTCCCCAATCTCTTTATCATGTGATTCACATCATTTAAAAGAAAATGAATGATTATTGCACTTAAGTTTGAGATTCTAAAAGAAGGTACCATGAAGGGCATTGCTTAATTGTGTAATTGCATGAAGGATAGTTATATCATGTTAGGCATAATTATGGATTGATTATTGTTTTATTTGGAAATTAAACATGGCATAAGTTAAAAAGGGGTGTAATTGAAATTTACAGTCTGTGTGTCAACTCCCAAGACCATGTTGGGGGCATTTCTAGTCTCATAAGCAGGGACAGCTAGTGAAATATTTTGTCATGGTTCAAGGCTGGACCAAGTGGTGGAATTTTCACACCTACCCATGGCTCGTTACCCTGCTATCTCCTTTTCTTCCTCTAGTCATTTTTTCTCCATTTTTTTGAGACAGGGGTTCTTTGTGTAACAGCTCTGGCATTTATAGAACTCACTTTATAAACCATACTGTCCTCAAACTCACAGAGATTGGCCTGAGTCTGCCTCTTGAGTGCTGGGATTAAAGGTGCGCACCACTACCACCAAGATCTCTAGCCATTTCTTTGCCATCTACCCTACCTGTCTGTTGACCAAGGTGTTTTGTTCCACCCAGTCCTGCAGCTGTTAAGTCCCAAAGAATCACACAGAGGTCTACATTAGCTATAAACTGATTGGCCCATTAGCTCAGGCTTCTTATTAACTAATTCGTATAACTTACATTAGCCCATTATTCTTGTCTGTGTTAGCCACGTGGTGTGGTACCTTTTGTGGCGAGGCAGTCACATCTTGCTTGCTCTGCAGCTGGGTCAAGACTGCAGACTGCTACTTCCTTCTTCCCAGAATTCTTGTTGCCCCATCTCTACTTCCTGCCTGGTCACCCCACCTATACTCCTGCCTGGCTACTGGCCAATCAGCATTTTACTAAAAATACTACAAACGACAGGATAAAAGACCATTGTCCCACAGCACCTGTCCCTCTGCAAAAGGACTTCAGCCCAAGTAGCTATACTTGTGTCTATGACAGTCATTGCCTCCATTCATTAACGTATGTGATTTGCCATAAGAGCCTCATAAACTTCAAGAGCTCAGACTACCAGAAGCTCCATTATCCAGATTCACTAACCACATGTGATGTGTTGCTGTGTTCCAGCCTTCATGATTTTGAAATCCAAGTCTACAACATTTCCCATGGTTATTAAAATGTTTCACAGAGATAGTGTCAGACAGATGCAGATTGGAATAGTATTTTGATTTTGAAAAGATGTTTTACATGTATTGATGCTATGGAATATTACTTAACTATGTGAAGGTATGTTACATTTGTTTCTACTGTCTTTGTTAACATTGTAAAAATGTGTTACATTTTGTTTGTGCTGCATTTGTTAACTGTGCAAAAATGTGTTGCATTTGTGTTAATTAAATAAATTAACCTGGGCTCAGAGAGGCAAGATTAGCAACTGATTGACAGAAGTAACAGGGAGGTACTTAGCATGGGGTTTTTAAGTTGGGGCAGTGTGGAAGGGAGTGACTTTTGGAATGCCAGCAAAGAGAGAAAATGAGCCAGGTGCTATTCTAACTCTCTGAGCTCTCAGGTTTCCGACCCCCAAAAGAACTCCCAAAACTTAGGGTTAGGGTAGGGTTTTGCTTTTGTCTTTCCAGGAGAATGAAGCATTAACCTAAGATATATGAAGACCACTACTAGACAGATGAGACATCGAAAGAAGGATGAATCATCCTGAGAAAGATGTCCCAAGAAAAGGAGTAAAATGGCCTAAGGATATAGCACAAGATAAATTTTATAAATTTTCCCAAATAGTGGTTTCTGTTGCTCTTTACATACATAAAGGGCAAATGGTGATTTTGTGGTCCCAATTCAGTTAAAAATCAATGTTGGCTTTGTAGTTAGAGTATTGCTCTCTCCCTCTTAAAACCCAAGCATACTTGTTAAAGGAAAATCCCAAATCTCTATCTCATGTCAGAAAAATCACCTGGTATAAAACTGAAGAAAATAAAAATTAAGGGATGATTTTATTGTTACTGATCTCTAAGGTATAAATATTAGCTACAAAATTATAAGATTATACATATGTAAATACATATATTTCCTATTATGATATGAATGGTCATACTAATATAGAACTATGCTTCATCTAACTTATTATAAATGATTTCAGATTTCAATTTGAATCAGGAAACTGAGAATTAAGTTTGTGCACCCCAGATATACTTAGTTGGTTGTAATTCTTTAACCTCTTAGAGATGTGCTGCATACGACATCTATAATATTTAAGTTTGCTGCAGTGAACTTTAACCATTCCAAATGGTGACCTTTGAGACCTCTAAAAGATGATGGAGTCCCACAATGACAATTCCATCTGCATTATGGTAATGTCATTAAGCTGACAAACTCCATCTAAAGATCAACTTTGGATTACAAACTACTTGGAATGATTTTAAGGCAGTTATCTAAGATGGGCCAGCCTCATTGACTACTTTAGCTAGAATATCAGATAAGACTTGGGTTACCATATCACGCCAAGACTAGACAGCAGATAGTTCTCCCAAAACTTGATCATTATTTCATTTTTCTCAGGGTCCCCTGAAAGATGCCATCACCAACAGAGATAAGGAAGTTATTTTGAGAATATGATGCCCACATTGCCAAGAGGTGCGATGTGTTGTTTTTTGTTGTTGTTGTTCAACTGGTTATGGATGTTTGTCATCATTTAGGGGGGTTGTTTGCAATTTTTTACTGGTCATCATAAAAGAGCAACCTGAGCAAGGGTGGTTGGATTCAGGGATCTGGGGGGAAAAAAGGACATATAGGAAGGATAGGATAAAAGTAGATTATTGAATCTACTTTTAGACTAAAAAGGAATTATTAATATCAAATTCATTATACTGTTATGGATTTTTGTATATTGATACCATAAGGTTATTTTGTTATAGCATTATATACTTGACCCTAAGCTTTGCTTTATTGTCTTTTCACAAGATGGAAGCATGGAAGCAGAGCTGAGTGTGGTCTAGCATTGAGGTCACCACTCCCTCTATTCCATTTCCTAATTTGTTTATCTCCTTGCACCCAAGTTTACTTCTATCAAATTTCCTCATGCCCCTTTTCTTCTCCAACTGTACATTTTGTATTTTTTTCTTGCTCAGTTTGCTTCTTTAGATCTACCATGAATAGCTATGTGCCATAATAGCTTGTTTTGAAATGCCCTCTGCTAAAACTGTTAATCCATAATTCTTCAATTTAGCCTCATACATATTATTTGTATAAGGGCAGAAAGCAGCCTAATTCTGCAGCAAAATATAATAAGAAGAGTCTTTTGTATATATTATAGACCATATAATAATGTTTCTCTTCACTCAAACCTCTTGAGCCTGGCTCCCACAGTTCAAGTCACCCTCATCATCACTGTCTTCCATGTTCCTACCATTGAGACCCATTAAATTCTGCATAAAGCATTCAGCTGCTGTTCCAGCCCTAACTACCAACGACCAATACCGCCAAACAAAAATATGGCCCTGCCTGTCACAACAATACCCCAATCCCTAATACCAACTTCTGTCTTAGTTCGCGTTTCTATTGCTGTGAAGAGACACTATGGTCACTGAAATTCTTAAAAAGGAAAACATTTAATTAGTATTAGGCTTACAGTTCAGAGGTTCAATACAATATAAAATTGTATTGATCTTGGCAAGAAACATCACAGAATGGAGACAGAATACTGCTGAAGAAGTAATTGAGCATTGTACATCTAGGCTGGCAGACAACAGGAATAGAGTGCTACACAAGTTTGGCCTTATCATCTGAAACCTCAGACCTACCCCAGTGACACACTTCTTCCAGCAAGACCACACCTATTCGCACAAAGTAATATAAGTGGACCAATAAAGGTTTGTTAGAATATCTTCCATATTATATTTGAATCCCTCTCCAGAGCCTTCATTTTCTTTTGAACAACCATGAGAAGTCCTATCAGATTGGTCACTAATACACTCTCCTGAGAGTGGTTACCTGCATTTTCTCCTTCCTACTAGTGTGACTCCTCGTGAGTCTAGGAGGGCCATTTTCACCAAACCACAACAATAATCATAAAGTTAATCAGAATAGAAGGCACAAGAAGTGGACATCTGTAAGAACACTCTTGGACAATAGGAAAATAGTACCTGCTCACCTCTGTAAAACCTCTAACCATAGAAACCAGGCCAGGGCAGGCTATGAGAGTTGTACTGAGGTAGAAAAATATCATGAGGAACAGGCTGGGCAGTGGAAGTAGATGCTACATTCTTTCTTAGTCATATGAGGAGAGAATCAGAAAGAAAAGCACCCCAGGTCTTCATGATATAACCCAGGGACATTAGAGCCCCAGTTCTTATGCCCTCTTGTCCTTTTGACACAACAGGAATGGGTGCTTTCTGCTACATCCAATGAACTCCACTCTTGTTTTGGGGGCTTCTGTGAAAGTGCTTTTTTATTGACTACACTTGGCAGAAATTTTACAGTGTTGGAGAATCACGGGGATCTCCAACAGTTTCTTAACCTGTATCCAGCAAGAAAGAGTCCCCACATTTAGTCCTCAGTCTAAGGCAGGATGGGCAACATCTATGAAGATTTTCAATCCTGTTGGTTTACTCATTAAATAGACATAATCTGATATATATTTTCCAGTAAGGTCTCTTTTTCAATCCTGCATTTCATGTTTACAACAGGACCCTGTTCATAGCAGGGTTAGATGCTCCTTTCAGGTGACCAGCGGATAGGGAAACCATTAAGGAAAGCCTTTGTTTACCCATCTGTTAGACAAATGCTGTTGGAGCTTACTCCAGAATTTCTTTGAATCCCTCTCCAGAGACTTCCTTTTCTTATGAACAACTATGATAATTCCTATCGAATTAGTTATTCATTTATTGACCTGAGAGTGAATAGCTGTATCTTCTCTTTCTTAATTGGTGACCATGAAGGGGTAGCCTGCCTGAATTATCTGCTCTTACTGATAGGATACTATAATTCCCTTTGACTTGGATAATTTTTTCCATATGGTTAAATCTTTATTTTTTTTTAATTTTACTTCATTAATCTTATCTTGTCTGCAAAATCCACCACTCAAAAAGTAAAAAGGAAACAAAACCAAACAAATTATGAAGTGCATGTTGGAATTGATATCTCAGATATTGAAGAAGTTATCTAAGTTCTCATAATTATATACATTATGAAGATTTCTGGTTCCCTCAATGATTAAATCTTAAATATGTCCCTGAAAATTCGGTTAAATCCTATTTTCTTAAGTTTGCAACTTGAAAACAAGAATGATAAGCCCTAACAGTCAGTTTCCCATTTAAGGATGGATGTCAGTCAGAATGCCTGTATTAGGAAATTAACATCACCATTTTACCACATCTAGATAATAAGCGATGCTCTTTTTTCTTAGCTGGTTTATTTCAGAGTAACTACAAAGAAAAAGTAAAATTGGGATGCCCATAGCACAATGTAGCAGAAATAAAAGCAGACATCAAAGAGGAAAATAACATTCTTTTTCAATTAAAGAAAAGCAAGTTTGGAGATTCCAGGCAGAAAGAGCAGGCATCAAGGACCTACTGGAGCACTCAGTTCCAGCCCCTACCCAATCGTGGTGAACCTTACCTTCAAGATGATAGGAGTTTGTCTAGCAATGAACAATCTATCGTTTAGGTCCAGGCAGGAATCTCTGCTTCTCAAGATTGTACTGGGCTCTGCAAGTTTACATGAGTTCCAGGTCTAGTTATAGAAACCAGTAAAGCATGACCAGTAAAGAGGTCACGGTCCTCTCTATTTTCTCTATCAACTAATTCACTGTTAAATGCTGTAGATGGGGCCTAGGAATTCATGTATGTTTAAACAAGTCTTCTACTGCATCATTTCTGGGAATTCAGTTAGCATTCTTGTCTTTTTCTTCTCCCATTG
Source organism: Ondatra zibethicus (assembly GCA_004026605.1). Lineage (NCBI taxonomy): Eukaryota > Metazoa > Chordata > Mammalia > Rodentia > Cricetidae > Ondatra > Ondatra zibethicus. Next base: position 36,996 of record PVIU01006366.1, read on the forward strand.
CCCCTACCATCTTGAGGATCTCCACAATGCAGCGACTTTTGAAAGGCAATGAGGAGTTCATCACGGTCGACAGGAAAATGTTGGAACCTGTGCTAGAGAAGGGACATGTGTGTGAAAATTTGTAAGGTCGGGGGGTTCATCTGTAGGAAAGACCAAGTAAGAGAGACCTCATTTCTGTTTCCGCTTGTCCTCCCTCAGAGTCCGCAAGTCATACCTCATATGGATCCCAAAGGCAACAGAGTTTGATGTATGAGTTAGGGCTTTGGTGACAAAAGTTTTGAGGCAGAACATGTGTGCCCCTCCTTTGAAGAGCTCTAAGGAAGAACAAGGTCAAGCTTTCGGCAGCCATGCAGGTTCCAGACAAACAGTTAAAGCCACTCAGTGGTGCCAACACCCAAGAAGGCTTTCCTACAGAGACAGACTTTCCATTGTAGGCCTCTGGAGCTGTCTCCCTTTGGATATCAGGTATTTCACACCACCATCCCTACATAACTCAAAACATGCTTGGTGTCACTTTCTTTCTTCCACATAACTTCTTGGATAGCCTGAGGTTTGCTTATTTACAATAACAACTCAAGAAAATGAAGAGTTTTCTGAGCAATTATGATCTTCTCCAGCAATGTTCTGGTGACATAGTGAGTGATTTTTCTACACTCTTAATCTCATGGAAGATGTCAAGTTTGTACTATTCCTTGGCTTGGGATTGACAACATAAAACCCTGTCATAGATCTTTCTAGAGAAATATTTACTCAGGCAATTGAGATCCAAGTGTGACACTACAACAGGGTTGTATCCTTTACTCTTTTTACTGCTTGTAAGAGTTTCTAACTGTGGTAGTTGTGGTGGTTGTCGGTTTCCTTGATCATTTGGGACACTAGGAGTGTCAGTAATCATGGTCACTTCCAAGTCCTTGGAGGCAATTTTCAGTCAGGTATACCAACCTTGAGTTGGTATCCTCAAATCTGGATGACAGCCCTAAAAAATTGTTTTTGAGGAGCTCATGATCAGCCATGTGATCCTGAGCTTGCTGAGTGCAATGAACCAATAATTAAAGGCCTGGGAAAAACAGAATAGCAGCTGCAGGAAAAAGAATGAAAGTAAATGCATTATTGTAAAAAATAAGAACATGTCCATTGCGATGGGGATTCTAAGCTTCAATTAAGGTAAACAGACCTAGGGTTGGGTATCTTTTAGGCCTGAGGATCCTCACCTTTCTCATATTGGTTCAGTTTAGATTCCATCTTCTGTTCTTCCTCTATGCGATATTTTCTGAGAAGAAAAAGACAGCAAAAGAATGCAAATTTTGCCTTCCCTATATACCTGTGTCTCTCTACCTCTTACCAGTCCCTTCTTTCCCTCTAGTTTATATTGATTATGCTTCATAAAGCATTTTAAATTAATAGAATTCAGTTTTAGAACAGAGGTAAGCTTATAGAAAAAGCTCTAATAAACAGTTATCTTAACTGATAAACAAATACAGTTGGAGTGTACTTTAGAGGGTATATAATTTGCACCGTAGTTTATTCATTGCTGCATATCCTAGGAGTTTTTTCTTGTATGTTATGTGTTCATTTTTATTCTGTCATACAAAATGGTTTCCTTGTTCAGAAATCCTTCAGGCTCCACTCATTTGCTTCCTCCCTAATTCTCAAACCACGGACAAGAGCTATTTTATTACAGTTTGTATTGCTGTCTTTTCTAGAATGGCCCCTCACTGAAGCAACAGTTTATTTAAGCTTCTGAGCTAAATTGTCCAATCTGCAATATGCTGAAAGGTTCCTGTTTCTCCTCTTGTGTCTTCATATGAAATTTCCTTTTATAATTGAACCATATTTTTCTGCAGGGATGTGGCTCATAGTGTATTTTCACTTTTGGGATGATATCTTTATTACTTATAAATTTCAATATGTTGAATCTCTTGGTCACAAACTTTCATGTGCAAATTTTAGTTTGGGCAAAAGATTTCAGTTCCTTTGGGTGAAAAACAACAGAAATATCTATTTATTTTTGTAAGATACTGCCCAATTATCTTCCAATGAGTCTGTAGCACTGCAAATTCTATTCACAGCAAAGGTCAGAGCCTGGTGGTACCCATCATTTCCAGAACCTGGGAGTCTCTGTGTTTTGAATCTTCCCATTTACAAACAACTTTGGGTGACTGTCCAGGTAGTGAGATGTCTCTGTCAATTCTGGAGTTTGGAAGTTGTTTACAATGCACTTCCTATTTACTTAGGTAATATTATATCCTTCTGGAGGTTTTGATGAAGTTGAAGAGTAGATAGTAATAATATAGTTATCCTTAGTTATGATAAAAGATAAAGTAGATATAAATATTGTAACTATAATTCATGCTTGGTACCTGTTTTGTTATATGTAATTTTACTATTTTAAAGTTAAAGCCTTTCTTTTTATTTAAACAGAAAGGGGGAGGTGATGTGGGATTTCCCGCTGCATGCTGTGATTACCATTGATTAATAAAGAAACTACTTTGGACCTATAGCAAGGCAGAACTTAGCTAGGCAGGGAAAAACCAAACTGAATGCTGGGAGGAAGTGAGCAGAGAGAGGAGAAGCCATGTAGCCCCACTGGAGATAGACACCAGAACTTTTTCTGGTAAGTCACAGCCTTGTGGTGATACACAGATTAATAGAAATGGGTTAAACTGATATGTAAGAGTTAGCCAATAAAAAGCTAGAGCTAATGGATTAAGTAGTAATTTAATTAATACAGTTTCTGTGTGATTATTTTTGGAGTCTGGGCAGCCAGAAAATGAACAAGCAGACCTCTTACTACAGAGATTGAGTGTTTTTACTTAGCAAATAGATGTATACAAATAACTATTGCAGTAGAATGAATATATCGCATAATGGTTGATCTAATGAGGTGACTTATAACACATAAATGTTGGAGAAATAGGATATGATGTGGCTGCTGTGAAGAGCTGACTCATCTTTGGTTCAGCATAGTGTCCTTAGAGTTAAGCTGCTCAGTGTCTCAAGAAAGCCGAAAGACAACAAAGACATGTAATTGAACCCACAAATTGAGCAAGCTAATTCCAACAAATCATTGCAATTATCTCAAGCAAATACAGTCTCACTGGGTAGTGGACTGGGCAGAGCAGGTCAGTAGGTGAAGGTCTTTCAATATGCTACTGTATGAGTTCACTAAGGAGTTAGTCCACTGTACATCCTCTATCACCTAAACTCTGAAGGTATTATTTATTGCTAGGAATTTTATAGTGTAACAAGAATTACGCTCTGAGATGATTCTTTTGACGATCAAAGAATGAGGACATTATGAATCTGCTCTAATTCTTTAGTCAGCACTTAGCAGATACTCACAATAGCCTGCCTATTTAAGAAGCATGTATTTTAGTAGCAAAATCCTTGAAGACCCAATTCAAATTGCCTGCTTCTGTTAATCTCAAGTGGACTATTCTTCAGAATATGTTTTGATAATCTTAAAAATGATGATCAGTTCTGCTAGCATTAATCTCACAGAGTTGCATGAGAAGACTGTTCCCAAATGTGATTCTTACAGAACACTTAAAGTGTGGAACACCTGTTCTAAAAGCAGTAGTTTCATTTAAATGTTTAAGAACACAACATGGATTTCTTAATTCATTACTGAAAAAAATATATCAATTCAAACACAGAGGATAATAGAGTTGCTGACAAATGGAATAAATTCCATGTCTATGACACAGCAGGTCATAAGACCACATTAGCACATAGATTCTTAGAATAAGTATACAAGGAGAGATCAAAGAGTACTCCAAAGGCTGCCTGGAATTCACAGATACAGTAGAAATGCATGCGCCATGGTTGGTTTGTGGCTGATGAATCACAATCAAATGATTTTCTGTTTACTTTTATTTTCTGTGCTGAAGATAAAACCATTCATTTGCATTTTGGTTAAGATCCAGGTTTTAGGGCTTTAGGGGGAAAATGCCCAGGTACTATGTAAATAGAACATAGCATGATATTATTAGCATTTTGAAGGATTTGAGGAAGTTCCAAGATTAGACATTGAAAGACCTTCCTTGAAGTTTTGATTTCTGTTTTATTTATTTATTTAAAATAAAATAGGTTATAATATAACAACCATGTAGTGCATGAAATTCGATTTTAGTTAATTCTTATGAACTGATCTTCAGGGTATTGTTTCTCATGCTATTGTAATGGCTTTGGAAAAAAGCTATTTTTTGGTTCTTTTTAAAGATTAGTACATATTTCTTAGTGTTACTCCAGGGGGAACTGTGGAACTGCAGAATATGATGAATGGATTTAAGCAAAATAGCAACAGAGTTGTTTAAATAATTTCATTTGGTAAAGTAAATATACTTGAAGGGAAAATATTCTTTTGCCCATAAGAAATGGAAGCTTCTTATTTTTATTTACATACTAAACTTATGAAAGAAAGAGACCATCTTATAAATAAAACCACAGTTGTTATATAGACTTGAAATTGTGATGTTGGATATATTGGGATCATTTAAAATCATTAAATCCCAATAATAATAGCAATTTTGAAATAAGAAAACATTGAAAATGAGTTTTAGAGTCAAGGACATAATACTTCATAAATTTCAGAAAATTTTTGTACAGTATATGAAATACATTTTAAATATTTCAGTAAGAATTACAATTGAAATTGAAAATGTATGCTCACTAAAGTATATAAATCAACTATCTGAGCATTGAAACATATCAGTAATTTCACCCAAAAATATAGACAGGATCTTTCTATACAAGGTCCGCAGGCCTGGAACTTATTATGTATTGCAGTCTGGTCCTGAATTCAAAGAGATCTACCTTCCTTTGCACCCCAACTACTAAAATTAAAGAAATATGTCACCTATCTGGCTAAAATAAATATTCTTGATTTTATCTATCTATCTATCTATCTGTCTGTCTGTCTGTCTGTCTGTCTGTCTGTCTGTCTTTCTGTCTGTCTATCTATACATTGGTTTTCAGAGACAGGATTTTATGGTAGTTTTGCATTCTGTCCTAGAACTAGTCTTGTAGTTGGCTAGTCTTGTAGTTGGCTGGCCTCAAACTCACAGAGATCCACCTGCCTCTACCTCCCAAGTGCTGAGATTAAAGGCATGCACCACCACCACCCAGCCAGATAAATACCATTAAGAATGAAATTAAACCTATTTTCTGAAAGCCTATATAATGGAATATTTTGCAATATATTTTTATTTTAAATTGATGATCTATATGACAATATATCTTGATATGGTCAGTTTATATTAAATGTTTCAAATACTAAATTGCTTTCTAATTATGCATTTATTTTTATTAAACATTTGTAATTACTATAAAATACATATTTTTGACAATTTAAGCGAAATGAAAAAACAGCAGAAATTAATCTGACAATGTTGAAGATGTTGTATTAACCTAGAAATAAATAGTGAATTATGAAGATATCAATGCGCAACTAATAAATAAGATTGCAATTATCAATAATTTCTCTCAATGTAAATTTGTTGACATGAGAAAAATATCAAACCAATAAACACTTGAAACTTTGTTATGTCCAAGGATGAGACCTTATCTTTACTGGACAGACTTCATACCTTGGAATCCTCAAGGAGGGCATTAAAACAGAACACTAGTCAGGAGATTCAGACTTCACAAAAGGCAGTGGTAAATAGGTTTGAAAAGACTGAGATATTTCTTTAATTTAATGATCAGGGACAAAAGGTACAAAGACAAAATGTAGCCTCATCAGTACATACCAAACTCTGGAACAATTTACCCAGAGTTATACCTGCTTTTCCAGTGATATCACCAGAAAGAGCATCTGGCACCAAATACCCTAAGTAGTCAAAGAATATTCATGGGAACCCATACGTATGACTGATCTAACGGAAATTAAACAAGCAATTGTAGCTTATGGAATACATTTGTCCTTCATTTGGGAAATGGTCAAAATGTGGGCTCCAAGTGACAAAGCAATGTCACGAGACTGGATTCATTTAATCTCAGCAGTCCTAGAGAGTGACCGCAGATGCTTTGGAAGTGTTACTAGAGAAAAGAAGTGAAAATTTTAGAGCAACAGGGAAAAGCAAAAGGACTTGAGATTTTCCAAGATAAAATTCTGAGTGAGAGACTTTACTCTGATCCTCAGTATCAGGCCCTCTATGATGAACATACCTCGTCCTTTTATGTAGCACAGCAGCTTTAAAGGCTTGGGGCAGGATTCAGGAACTAAGAAATAGAATTGAATTATATATTAGGGTTAAACAGGGTCAGAGAGAACCCTTTAGTGACTTTTTACAAAGATTAACTAAGGCTATAAAAATAGGGGTAGCAGACCCAGATGCTAGACATGTACTAATAGAATCTTTGGCTTTTGAGAATGCCAACTTAGATTACAAGAAGATCCTTGGGCCATTAAAGGTCAGATAAGCACCAATGGATGAATGGATCTTGCATACAATGAATGTCATGACACTTAACTATAGTACTGAAGCTTGGGTAGAAGAAGCAATTTCCAATGGTATGAGGAGACATCAAAATACCAAATGTTTTAATTGTGGTAGAATAGGACATCTGAGAAGGATTGCAAACAAGGGATACCTGGGAATAATGTCTCCTCTGGGAATGGCAAGGATAGGAGGACTCAGCCTTCAGGTATATGTAGGAGGTGTGGCAAAGGCTGACATAGGACCAATGAATGTAGGTCAATGAAAAACAGACACGGCAACCCAATACCATCAGAAAACTCCTTGTGGGGGAGCTCTCACAGGCCCCATGAAAATCGTGGTTCAATCATTCCCAGTTACTGTGAAGAATGTGATTTACGAGGAAAATTAAAAAATCCAGTGCCTACTGTAAAAAACCATACTTGTCTGTTTTTTAGGACTAGAACAGCACCATTCTATTCCTTAAAGAATGTTGAGCACCAACGATACTCCACTCAGAGTTTGTTTTCTTCTTGCTACAATTGGCCTTTGGGCAAGGAAGTGCCCATGCCTCAACCACTGACACAGTACATGGTATCCAGACTGGATAAGCAGGACACAAGGAAAAGGACAGCCAAACCTTGCCAAGACCGGGTAAGACAGTTCTAAAAAAATTCCCTGCCTCTGAAAATGGTCTATCAGTTACGCTAAGCCTTAGCCAAAGTTGGTTGCTTCAACGTTGCAAATGAGACTTTGGTGACTGCTCAGGTAGCCAATTGTCTCTGTCATATACTGCACACTTTGGAAGCTGCTTGATTGCATTTCCTACCTACTCAAGTAATATTATCTCCCTTCTCAGGCCTTTGATGGGGTGGAAGATTAGATAGTCGCAGTTACTTTCCTCTTATAATTTAGCCAAAGTTATTTCTGATGCAAGTCTTAGACTCTTTGCACTGGAATGTTTATTAAAACATTTATCATGTGTTCTTTGCTTAATATTGTTTATGTTGTTTACAATTTTATACTTGATATCTGTTCCTATCGTATATAGTTTGGTATTGGGTTTGGATCACTCTTTAGACAAAAGAGGGAGGTGATGGGGAAGCCTTGTTAGGGTGTGGTTTTCTGGGACCTGGAGAAAAACGGTCTATTAGTACAACAATAGAACAAGATTCATATGTATCACCTTGTCTCTGAGTTCTTCCCATTAGAGGGATCAGCTTAAATGTAACCTGTCTTGTGTTCTTTCTTGGTTTCCTCTACCGCAGCTGTAGCCAAAATACTCAGGCGATCTCCCCCAGCCAAACCTAGTCTTCTTTAACCTGAAAGGAATCCACAGCCCTTCATTTCCCTTGGAAATAGAAGCATAACCTCTTCCCCAAGGTAGTGTATTTTTTACTTCCATTTTAAAGTTAACACAATCCTAAAACACATAGGTTGGCTTAGTTCAACAATCCTATCCACAATCCAGTGTCTCTAAGCAGCTGTTGTCTGTTCATTATCATGCAAAAAATTTCAAAATTGAAAAGCACCACAAAAGTTCCAAATTTTCTGTGTTACAATATTCCCCAACCTTAAGTGGCCTCTTACTTTTCAAAATTATTATACTTTGCTTCTCTCTTAAAAGACTATTATATTTCAACGATTAATTTTTATGAATGTCTAACACCCAGCAGCACAGACTCTGAGAGCAGCAATCAATAAGTGGTGTCTCCTGAAACTGGGAAGCTTCTGTAAGGCAAAAGATGCATTCAGTAAAACAAAACAACAGCACACCCCTTTCAAATGTGAATTTATACAGCTATTTGGGTATCAACAATCAACTATAAAAATGTCACATTTGTAGGTCTTAAAGCATTAGCTTAAGTAACACTGTGGAACAAGATAACAGCTGAGCTATAATATAAATATGATAAAGTGACACTGTGTAGGAAATACTATATAACTTTTGAAATGCAAATCACTGTTTCCCTTGCTTACATTTTTTTCAAATATCTCAAATATGAGGCTCTAAGTACTTAAGACCACTGTTTTATATTGAAACTAAGTTCTGGGCTATAAAGGTCCCAATTTTAATCTCATTGATATCTTTTTTAATATCGTGAGAATCATACAGCAATTAGATTAAGAGTAGAACTTTGACTTTTAGAACCTTGCTTTTAGAGAAAGAGACTCCTAAGGAAGTTTGAAAGCTATTTTTGCTAGATTTTGAGATTAAAGAAAGTGTGGCATCCAACTGTGAAGCCTGGAATCCATGAGAGGAGGAAAATGAAAACTAGAAAGAGAAAAAGTCAAATCTGTTGAGTTAGGGCAACAATGCAGATGTGTCAGTAATTCTAAACAGTATTGGTTACTTAGAACGTCAGGATTATCTCAAGGAAAGCTTATACCTACTTCATTACTTAACCAGAAGCATGGGCTGTTGTGGAATGGGGGCAGAGAATTTGAGTTTTTTAAAGTCCTTTTGAGGCAAGAGAATATTAAAATGAAGACAGATTAAGATATGACTAATTAGTGTATAGTAATTCACCATTGATGTTTGGAAGATCCTCAGAGATTTCAAGCTATTCCTTGTATTTTTGGGGGTTCCATGACAAAAAAGGAACAAGGGCACTAATTATATCTGAGGAGCTAAGCAATTCCGCTGGAGGAGTACAAGAGGCATAAGAGCGGATGGAAGTGGTAGGTAAGAAATGTCCTTTATTGTACGTCTTTCATGGCTGAGCTCCATCAGTTCTTTGTAAAATTCTTCACTTCAAAATTCAGTGTGGTGGTTTCTCAGGAAATTGGGAATCAACCTACCTCAGGAGCCAGCAATACCACTCTTGGGAATATATCCAAATGATGCCCAATCATACTACAGAAGCATTTGTGCAACTATGTTCATAGCAGCATTATTTGTAATAGCCAGAACCTGGAAAGAACCTAGGTGCCCCTCAATGGAAGAATGGATCAAGAAAGTGTGGAATATATACACATTAGAGTACTACTCAGCGGTAAAAAACAATGACATCCTGAATTTTACATGCAAATGGATGGAAATAGAAAATGCTATCCTGAGTGAGGTAACCCAAACCCAAAAAGACGATTATGGTATGTACTCACTCATTAGTGGACCCTAGCCATAAAACAAAGGACACTAAGCTTATAGTTCACAAGCCCAGAGAAGCCAAATAGCAAGGTGAACCCAAAGAAAAACATATATAGATCCTCCTGGAAATTGGAAGCAAACAAGATTGCCAGGCAAAAGTTGGGAATACTCGGTCGGGGATAGAGGTGGGGGTAGGGGGAGTTGGGAAGGGAAGAGGGGGAAGGAGAAGGGAGAAGGGAAGGACTGGGGAGAGCTTGGGGGAGTGGGAGGGTGGAGATGGAGGAAAGGTGGATATTGGAGAAGGGAATAAGATATCTACGTTAAGGGAGTCATTTTAGGACTGGCAAGATACTTGGCTCTAGAGGAGAACCCAGGTGTCCACAGGGATGTCCCCAGATAGGTTCTTGGGCAGCAGAGGAGAGGGTGCCAGAACTAGCATTGTCCCATAGTCACACTGATGAATCTTGATCACCACCATAGAAATTTCGTCCGATGGATGGAGATAGAGACAGAGACCCACATTCACATCAGAGCAATGGATTGAGCTCCCAAGGTCCAGTCGAAGAGCAGAAGGTTGGAGAAGATGAGCAAGGAAGTTAGAACTGTGAGGGGCTGGACCACCCACTGAGACAGTGTGCCTGATCTAATGGGAGTTCACCAAATCCATCTGGACTCTCTGAATGTGGCTGCCAAAGTGGGAGACTGAGAAGCCATCAACAATGACACTAGGACCTATCTCTTCTGCATGTATTATCTTTTTGGGAACCTAGTCTATTTGGATGCACACCTTCCTAGGCCAGGATGGAGGGGGGAAGGCCTTGGTCTTCCCACAGGGCAGGGCACCATGCCCTCTTTTAAAGAAGCAGCAGGAGGGAGGAGGGGGGAGTAGGAGGGGACTGGGAGAAGGGGAGGAAATGTAAATTTTTTTGAATGGAAAAAAATAAAAGAATATGGAAAAAAACAAAAATAAAATAAAATAAAATAAAATTCTTCACTTAAGTCACTTACCATCATTTTTCCCAGTTCCAAAAATAGTTCCAGCTAAGGATGATATTTAAGTTTCCATCATTTGGTTACATTTTCCCCAGTACCCAGTGGATAGTCTGACTTCTACATGTTATAGAGCAATCTTGTCAGAATCCACGTTATGCTACTTTCTCACTCTACATCATAGTACACACGCCAAAAAAATGGGTGAGTTTTTAATGTTAAGCACAAAGACAAATTCTGAAACTTCTAGAGCAGAATCAGGACAATGACTTGACCCCTTCAGCTGCCAGAGGTGTAAAATGTTAGAGAATCCTTCTCTGCCATCTCATGCCTACAGTGTGTTTGGCCTCATCTGATAAAAACCAAATCATCAGAAACCCTGGCTAGTTTCGCAAATATTTTGGAACTTATGAGTTCCCCAGACAGGGTTGAAAAATTTCTCTTTGTTGCCTGCTTTTATGTTGGGATCAAATCACAAAAAAAAGTTGAGTGTACATCCCTATACAGGCATTAGGCATTTAAGGACTCCTTCCTAAATAGTTTTAAAGGAAACGGAAATGAAAAAAAAAAAACTAGCCATTACACTGCAAAGTTTAGAGAAATGAAGGTACTTGAAGAAGCAAAATAGTGTTTGCAAACACTTTCATGGAATTCAGGAAAAGAGCGGTTTGCTTACTAGGGGCATAAATTGGGTGATTTTTTAAATTTAAATGACAGTGTTAAAATTACATAACAAATTCTCTCCTTTGCACATCCCTTTCCATGATGAATCAAATTTGAATCATGTATATGCCCAATTGTATATAAATATGTAAAAGGTAAACAGAAGATTCCTTCTAAAATTTCAGTTAGAAGCATGCATACAAAATGATCTAGGACAGATTGGTCCATTGCCTGTGCTTCCTGACGGCATTCTTGGATGTCATCAAGGAGTTGTTAGGATAATCCACTTGTGTACATACAGCTTGATGCAGGTGGGTGTCCCAGCTTGCTAACAGTTTCCTAGGTACATTGTTTGGAGAAAAGAATACATGTACATGGTACATTCAAGTAAATGACTCAAACTGTCAATGCTTTAGTAAATGAGAGAATGGGGACTGAAGATATGGTTCAGCAGGTAAGAAGAAGGGCTGTTCCTTGCACAAGGCCTGTGTTCAGTTCCCAGCAGTCATGTGGCATGTAATTTTAGTTTCAGGGGATCTGGCTTTTAAAGGCTTCAGATATGCATGTGTTACAATACATACATGCAGACAAACACTCATATGCATAAAATAACATAAAATAATCTTTAAGAAAAGATGGGAGTTGTGCATGTTGCAAAGCATATATAGTTCCAGGTTGTTAAGCTGTTTTTTATTGTTATTATATTTTTATTACTTAAAGCACTTTTTAAAATTTAAGTATATATTGATCATATTCTTCTCCTCCCACAAATCCTTCCACATCCTCTCTACATCCCTACCCACACAACTTTAAGTTAATTCTCAAAAAACAAGCAAACCCCCAAATGCATGAACCAAATACCCCAAACTAAGAAAACGATGCCCCAAAACACCAACCAAGCACGAACTATAAAACAACATTACAAACAAAAAAATTGTTGAGTCCAGCATATGCTGGTCAACTACTCCATAACATGAAGCGTTTCCTGGAGTGGTTGATATACCAGTGTTACTCCTTCAGAGAAAATTGATTTTCCCTCTTTCCGAAGGTATAAATGATAACTCGATTGTTGACCTTTATATTACTGACTAGGTTTTCAATCATTCATTCATTTTTAAAATGTATCAATATAAAATATAATAAGATAAAATAAAAACTATCACATCAAAGTTAGAAAAAGCATATTAACTGAAGGAAAGAGCAGAAAAGAAGGCACAAGATTCAGAGACACATTCATTAAAAACACTGAACTAGAAGCCATAATATAAGCATAGAATATCTGGTGCAATCTGTGCAGGCTCTGTGCATGTTATGTCAGTCTATGTGAGCTCATATGAGCTTCACTCATATTTACTTAGAGGGACTTATCCCCTTGGTGTCCTCCATCCCTTCTTCAGTTTTCAATTAAGGAGCATCTAGGTTGTTTCCATATTCTGGCCATTATGAATAATGCTGCTTTAAACATTGCAGCCTCAAATGCATTGGCACAGGAGACCACTTCCTAAATATAACACCAGTAGCACAGACACTGAGATCAACAATCAAAAAATGAGACTTCCTGAAAATGAAAAGCTTCTGTAAGTCAAAGGACAGGGTAAATAAGACAAAATGACAGCCTACAGTAAAAAAATCTTCACCAACACCACATCTGATGGAGGACTGATCTCCAAAAATATAAAAAGAACTCAGGAAACTAGACATCAAAATACAAAACCATCCAACTAAAAAAATGGGGTAGACAGCTAAACAGAGAACCCTCAGCAGAAGAATCTCAAATGGCCAAAAGATATTTAAGGAATTGCTTAATATCCTTAATCATCAGGGAAATGCAAATCAAAACAAATCTGAGATATAATCTCATACTTGTCAGAATGGCTAAGATAAAAAATGCTAGGGACAGCTTATTCTGGAGAGCATGTGGAGTCAAGGGAACATTCATCTACTCCTTCTGGGAGTGCAAACTTGTACAGCCCCTTTGGGAATCAGTATGTGACTTCTCACAAAGTTGGGAATCATTTACCTCAAGACCCAGCAAGACCAATCTTGGGCACATGCCCAAAGAATACTCAATCATACCACAAGGACATGTGCTCAACAATGATGTCACTTTTAAACTGTTGAGTGGTACTCCATTGTATAAAAATACCACCTTTATTTCATCAATTCTTTGATTGAGGTTCATCTAGTTTTTTTTCCAGTTTTTGGCTACTATGAATAAAGCCACTATGAACAGAACTGAACACATGTCTCTGTGATAGTATGGAAAATCTTTTTGGTAATATGCACAAGAGTAACATAGCTGAGTCTTAAGTACAATGGATTCACAGTTTTATGTTCACATTGATTTGCATATTGCTTGGATAAGTTTCTTCTCCCATATGCATTAGAGAAGTGTTTCCCGTTGTTCCACAACCTCACCATTAACTGTCACTTATGTTAATGATCTTAGCCATTCCGACCAGTGAAAGATGGAATACCAAAGTAGTTTTGCATTTCTCTGATAGACAAAGATGTTAAACATTTCTTCAAGTGTTTCTCAGCCATTTGAAATGCCTTTATTGAGAATTCTCTGTTTAGATCTGTACCCCAGTTTTTAATTGGTGTAATTGTGAGCATTCTGGGCTATGAAAGCTTGCAACTTCATAAAACACACACAGGTTTAAAGTTTTAAGATTCTGCAAACTCCCCAAACAGGATAAAAACCACAAAAATCCATGATAAAGCATCATTATCAAATACTTACAATTTACTGAAATGGGATGACATGGCTCAAATCCTTGCTATGAAACACATGCTCACTACAATCTTGGTTGTTAATGATAAATTGTGAAGAAAATACTGGTTTGAGACCTCTAGACATTGCCGTGTTCAAACTATTGTTTCAATTGCTAATATTTATCTGGGCATTATAATTTTGTGATTTCATTTATCACTCTTTGATTTGTATCTACTAGTATGATTTTGTATAATTAACGTAATGCTTTGTTTCTTGTACTATTCTCAAAAAAATTGGACTTATCCTTAAAGTTACTTGTAATATTACCTTCTTGTTGGCTAGAACTAATTAGTTTTCTTCAAAATTAAGCTCAGTTTGTGGCTATATCAACTTAAAAGTATTCTGTACTAAGAAAGTTCAAGTTAGTAAGGTTAATTCAATGATTTCTATAGAAAATGCTGTAGTTTTTTCTTAGATATAAAATAAGTATATGAATTTCAAAATATTTATTAAGCTTCTATAACAAATTATGCTTTCATAAACATTTTTCTTTGCTCATTATTATAATTATGATTTAATAACAAGTTCAATGAATTTGATAAGTGTTTCTAAAGTTTATAATGGAATTTAAAGAAAATTGAAAATTTAAACTATTAATTTAAACTCAGAATTACTAAGAAAGAATTAACTATAAATACCAAACTTCCATTACGAGGGTATATTATTTGGGAAATGATGCAAATGGAAAAACATGCTATCTGAGAAATAATCAAATTCATAAAGGCGCTTCAATATAAGAGTGTCTTCCAGTTTCTACTGCTGTAAGAGACACCATTCCCAAGCCAACTCCTATAAAGAAAAACATTTAATTGGATTGGCTTACAGTTCAGAGGTTTAGGCCATTATCATCATGGTGGGACATGGCAGTGTGCAGGTAGACGTGGTGTTGGATAGAATGCTGAGAGTTCCACTCAATATGCAGTTAGCGGAAACAACTGTGTCACACCGAGTGTAGTTTGAACAAAAGTCAGGTGCTCTAGAATAATAATTACAGACAATTTTGAGTCACTGTATGGTTGCCTTGAATCAAACCTGGGTACTCAGTGAGGCCAGCTGTTCAACACAAGCCACCTCTTCAACCATTTAATTTGGTTTTGAAAAGGTGTCTCCCTTTCTAATTGAGGATTATCTCCAACTACTGGTTTTCTGTCCTTAGTCTCAGGCATGTTTGTATCACACAGGTTCCTATACCAGGATGAAGTTGTTCTTTCATTTCTTTCTTTTATTTTTGTTGTTCTTTTAGATTTGCTGTGTGTATGTTCCCATGGAGAACATAATAAGGCATCAGGTCCCTACAGAACTGGCATTACATGTATTTATGAGTTGCCTGTTGGGAGGCTAATTATTGAACACAGGTCATCTTCAATGGCATGTACTCTTAATGAATGTGCCACCTTTCCAAACCCATAGAAACTTTGTTTTGTTTTGTTTCTTCTCAGATTGTTGGGAATTAAACATAGTCCCTCATCCATGCATAGGCTAGGCAAGTTCTTTGCCACTGGGCTACATTATCGTCCCAAGAATATTTTTAACAAACATTACTCAAACAGTAATCTGGAATCAAAAAAGGTAACTTCAATATATGTAAGCTAATTTCAAATAGTTGATAAATTTATTCTGAAGCTAAAGTCTAGAATATGGAGACTACTTGAGATGAATATAGAAAAATTGAAATCTCTATCCAAAATAATTTCTAAGATCTAAGTTGTGTTCTACACCAAAATGAAACAAAAAAGAAAAAAGTGCAAATTATACTTTATCAGATTCAGAATATGTATTCACTATTTCTAAGAGAATGAAAACAAGGGGTTACAGTGTTTGGCTGAAATTTATATAGTAGAGGACTCCCATCATGATTATAATTTTTTCCATATTCAAGAAGAAACCATTATTTCTGCTGTTAGGTATGAGACATCATCTTCCCGTGTATAAGCAATTCGTAGTCTCCTGTTCTGTAGACTGGACTTTTCATTAACTGTTTTACTTAGCAAAAGATCTTTATCCTCCTGTGATACATTCGCAACGTTTAGTTTTATTTCTCAGCAACTGTAACACTTTACAGAAAGTTCTTGCCCCTATTCAGCCTTAATGTAGAAGGAAAATGTAATGTTGGGTAGAAGATGGAGGCAGCTGAAAATCAACATATTAAATAAAATATATCAGAGTAGGAAAGAAAAATTGCATATTCTCACTTTTTTGTATTCTATATATCACTTCCCATTTCATGTCATATGCAATATATTAATATATATTAATAATTAATTATAAATTAATATACTATGCAAATATTACATATGACATGACACTGGAAGTGAGATGTTCCTGGGTAATAGTCAAAAATATTTGAAGGGGAATGATGAGGAAATTGGAAAGTAGAGGATAATGTGCTCTAAGTACATGATTTTCATGCAGGAAAATAAGCTTATGAGCCCAACATATGTAGAACTAATATATACCAACATAAATTTCATAATTAAAAATCACTGTGATTAAGAGATGGAGAGATGGCTTAGTGGTTAGGAGTCCTGGCTGCTTTTCCAGTGAACCTAAGTTCAGTATCCAGCATCACATGGTGTCTAGCAACTGTCTATAACTCCAGTTCTCAAGGATCCAACATGTTCTTCAGGTTTCTATGGGCATAGCATGAACATGGTAGCAGGAAAACACCCTCACACATAAAATACAAATTATTTTAAAAGCCTAAAAAAACCAATATTATTGCATAAATATTGTATAATGATAAGGAACTTGAAAAGAAATTCCAGTAGAAAGGAAAAACAAGCCAAAAACAACTGTGTCAATTATCATATAAAAAGTATTTCATCTTAGGAAAAAATAAATTTAGCATCTCTGCTCCTTTCATAATAGCATCCATTAGTGGCCATCCATACTGAGATCTGGAAGAGCAAGTTACAATGCTTTGAAAGCTATAAGAAAGTGGGGAACTACTTTGGAATCAAATTAAAAATATACCTACCTTAGAGCAACACAATAGTATCCCAGGAACTTAATAATGTAAAATGAAAATTTACATCTACAAACATGTCTATGCACATCAAGCTATAGAGTGACATTTATGTAGTCACCAAAAACTAGAACCAAGTAACACTCATCTGTGGTGAGAAGACACAAGGCTTAAAGACTCCATATACATGTCCATAATGAAATCACATAAACTGATGGACCGCATGAGAGGAACTCAGGTGCACTTTCAGTAAGAAAGCTGCCATGTTACAAAAGCGCCCTTTTGTACACTCTATATTTGAAAATGGAAGACTTTGACTAGGGCAATAGTTTAGTGAAATTTGATTTCAAGAATCCAGATAAAAACCGGTGCAGCAGTCCATTCAACCTAGCAGTGTGTGTGTATGTGTGTGTGTGTGTGAGGGACAGAGGTAGAAGTATAGCTATTTTGTGAGAATCAGGTTAGGGAAAGACCTTGCTTTAAAAAATGAGTGTGCAGAGAGATAGTAGCAGACACCTACATTTGACATACCTCAGGCATATACCACTCACAGAATAAAGTAAAGAAAGGAAGGAAGGAAAGAAGAAGCAACAAATGAATGAATGAATGAACGAATAAAGAAAGGAATGAAGGAAGGAAGGAAGTAAAGAAAGAAAGGAAAAAAGGAAGGTAAAAAAGACAGCTACTAAGAACTGATCAGCTGTGGAGTTCTAGACAGGCCAGAATAATGTATTGGAATTGTTACTAACTAGTTTTTTTTATTTATTATATGTTTGTGCATGTGACAGAGATGGGGAGATAATCGTTTTAAATATTAATCTTGGTGTTGCTACAGAGCTATATTCATTTACCAAACACAAAGGACTTATTCTGAAACAAAAACTTTAATTAAAGTTCTTTAGAACAGCTGATTTTCAAATACATGTATACCTCCACTTTTGCTAATATCTACTTCGCTTTTGAAAAGCATACATTTCATAAAACAAATATATTATTGTTGTTACTCAAGCTAAAAACTGTTAGCCACAAATTGGGCACGTATATCTTATGGTCCACTCCCAAGACCCTAGTATGACTATTTTTAAGAGCCACAGGGGGCAGAAGACTTCATAGAAACCCTTTTCCTGACACAGCAGAGGACTTGCACACTCTGACAGCATGCATAAGAACTGCAGAAGCTCAAGCCAAACAAATGGAAATGAGAGCTGAACAATGGAAAGAAGCCTCCCCCGTCTCTGGGGATTTATTGACAACTGACAGCTGATGGGAGAGGTGGAATTAGCTTTCATTAACTAGAATCCTCGTAGGCCAACCATGCTCCAGCATATATTCTCCCTCCCCAAAACGATTACTTTGTATGGAGTTGGAGGTGGACCATGGATGAATTGCAAAGAGGGATTGAAGGCGAAAAAAATATATGGTGTAAGAAATTCTTAAAGGATGAATAAAGTACTTCTAAAAGAAAATATAAGCATTATATTAATTGTGTTCATATATTTCCTCTGAGTAACTGTTTCCTATTGCACTTTTAAAATCCCGGAGCATTTTGTTATTATATTTATTATAAATATTATTTGTCTAGTGTGCTAGGAAGCAATCCAGTGACATTAGTCTTGCTAGATCAGCACTGCACTGCTGAATTACTACACCAATCTAATTGTTTTTCTAAAGACATTCGATGCACATGTTTGTACATCAATTTAAAATACTTTGTTTCTGTGTGAAAAATGATGGGTGTAGAAACATTCATCTAAAGTGCGCTTTGCTTCTTTTCACTGGTGTTAAGACTTACTATTTTTTTTTTATTCAGTTCAGTTATTATATACATGAGGGGTATTTACTATGTTTTCACAGGAAGCTTAATTTTCTTTCTGCTTTTCCAAACTGAAAAAGATGGAACAACAGCAACAAGCTGGAAAAGTTTTAGAGTTCATTTAGTAACAAGGACAATATTGGAACTGATTTGAAGAGAATCTTGTGAGCATGCTTTTATGTCATTGTAATCACCTGAATAATTACCGTCTTAAAGGAAGGAACATGATACCTCAATAATTGCTCCACAATTCAATTATTAATGACAAGATAATGATGTCCTTGGCATTCCATCTCAATATAGATACTGTTCCTAATGGACTGCTACATAAATACCAAAGTGGTAATGCTTTCAAGAGTTGTAACTCCTTGGTGGGTTAAGTAATTTGGTAAATATCACCTTCCTTAGGTCTCTGCTATAATTCAGAAGTCAGACACCAAATGTTCATGAATATTAATGAACCAAAGCAGATTGTGGTACTCATGGTAGAGAGGTCAGATTTTCCCTTTTACATTCAATTTTATTCCATCAAGATTAGAGTTTAAGTTTATGTGAAATTTACAGATCAAAGGCAGACAAAGAAATACAAAATTGAAAGTAGTAAAAGTTTCCATCTTTATTTTCTAGTATGCTTCATTAAGAAAGGTTTTTTTTTGTTTGCTTTATTTTGTAATAAATCATTAATGAACCCAAAGACAGAGTGGCAAGTTATAACAGATCTGAATTTACATTTTAGAAACATCCACCAAACATTTAAATAGGAAATAAATATATTTACATTTTATCTTTTTATTTCACTACATTGTAATATGTATAAAATATATAACATTTATATTATTTATTATCATTAAAGTTAAGGTATCATGTAAAGTGACATGAGTTTAGGGTATTCAGGAGTCAGAACAAAATACAAACAGAAATTCTAGAGATGTGGATCAAGAGAGTTCTTAAGCTCCTGAGCACAGCAATACCAACAGGAACAAAATATTCATCATTAAGTGTGAACACAGACACTTACCTTACAGAGTTTAGCTGGAGCTGGTCCTTGCACTGCTAGAGTTTCTCCACACTTCTGCTTTGAAACAGTACGGTGAAGTGACTGCTATGAATCACTGTTCCTCAGCGATAAGTCAAGTATCACTTAAGCCCAGCATTCAACATGGAATATACTATGAACAATCATTGTGAACTAAGCAAAGGATATGTGGACTCATCAGCTCATATATCCAGAAGAAAACCGCACTGTCTATATGGAAGTGCTTTCTCTGTTTGCCATATTGACTTGGTATTCCTTGTCTTTCTTCTTGTTGGACGACATCTATGAACAAAGGCTTTATAACAGGTCAGTTCATGCCTGAAATGTGTGAGAATGCAGTAGCTCATCCTGCTCTTTAAGAGTAAGATTGGATGGGAAGCATTGGAGTATTTATTATTTTTAAATCATCTATTAAGGTGTTTTTGAAGTTGTGCTATAACAGATTCAAATGCCCCTGCTTTGATATATTTCAGTCCTGATAGTTTGCTATTTTAATTACATAAAAGGCATTCGCAACACTTTTCAAGTGGTTTTAAACTCCTGTCTCTGACTCCCATAACTACATTGCCCTTTATGTTTGCATTGTGTACACTGTAATAAGCCCTTTAATTTGTCCCCATACACATGCGTGTGCATACATACACATCCACCAAGGCACTGGAGGGGGGGGGAACATCAGGAAGCATTCTCATATGTGCTTAATATTCAAACTTGCAATTTTTGAAAAATATCTCCTATATATTGAACCTACCTAAATTACGGAGAAATTGAAATCTGTGTTTTAATTCATTTCTAAACTTTCTCACTGAAGTAGCCCAAGAAACAACAGCACATAACATTGCTTAATATAAAGAAAGCATAAAACACTAACTGTTAAACTGATGAAAATTAGAACAGTATTTTCCCAATTGGTGTTTGCCCCACTAATCGTGTTAAACAGCAATTTCAGCGTGAAGATATGTCAATCAATATTATAAATAGTAACAATACTAAGGTTGTTTTAATATGTTTTATTTCAAGCAATACTTTATAGCTGAATTCAAATTATGCTATAAATGTATACGAAACATTTTATTTCAGTATAATTAAGGTCAGCAATTTATACTTGTCTCTATAATGTACTTATGTATCTGTAAGCACACTAGGACACAAGCTCTGTACGCAAAGATCTCAACTCATACCTTAGCTGTTTTCACAATGTGAGCACTGGTAGAATATTTGATATAACAACAATAAACGAATAATTTGTTTCTGTATGTTTAAAGAGAACTTTGTAAAATCTACTTTTATTTTACGTGTTGTTTCACTTGCTTGCATGTATATGCATCACATGCATCCCCAGTGCTGCTGAGTCTAGAAAAGGGCATCAGAACCCCTGGAACTGTAGTTACAGATCACTGAGTGAGTGCTCGAAGCAAGTCTGCGTTCTTTGCAGGAGCAATAATAACCCTTAAAGCTCAGTCATCTGTCCAGCCTCATGAAATTATCTTACATGATTACAGAAGAATTCTGCCTTGTTTAAAACCCCAGATTATTATTTTTTTTTTTTTTTTAGTTTTAGATGACTGTGGCATATCACAAGCCCTACAGACCAGGTCATCCACCATGTGGCTGCACTTTGCTAGGTAGCAGAGGTTTCAGAAGAGATAATAGTAAAATGTGTCCATATTTACTTTATGTTAGAAAGTCTTAACTCTGATATTGGTGATATCCAAAATTTGCCATAGTTTTTGTGTCTCGTTAATATAGTAAGCAACAATTTTAATATTACTATTGTAGGAATACAGTGAAATTTCTTATAGCATTTGTAAACCTTTATTATTAAGTTTTTTGTTCTTTTGGAAAGGCATGTTCGTTCCAATCTTTCATTTTTCAGTTTTCATCATGAGATCTCACTTAACCTGATTCAAGATGAATTAATATTTCTAATGGTTACGAAAATAGCTTACTATTTGTTGACTTTACTTTCATGGATATGTGTTCCTCTCCACAAATTATTTTATTTTCCTCTTAAGTCTTATGTGAGATTTTCTTCTACTAAAGGAAACAGTAGTGAACTGCCTGTTAGAAAACTGGTCATTTCAAAAGGGCTAAAACAATTATCAACTGAAATGTGTACAAGCAAAAATGGGCTTCCTTTTTACTTTTCAATAAGTACCCAGTTGTTTAAAAGCAGACATCTACAGAGCCTTAGCTGAGGGCCAGAGACCACTTCCAACTTTGTATGAGTAGCAAGATCCCATTCTCAGCTGTGAGTACATTTCTCCATGCGTGTTTCTGTCTTTTCACCTTCCTGACGCTAACACAAACTAGCTACGGCAGCTTAATCTATTATAACTACTTAATCATACTCCATGGCATTCTAGGACATATATTTTGAGAATTGTCTCCAAATCTCACTTCGTTTACTCATAAATATACTCAAATGAAATTATCACCTCTGCAGCTACTTTTCAGGAACTTTTCAATTCATGACTAAACAGAAAAGGGTTACAAAGTCTTATTTCTTACACAGAATTTGTTGACATAATTTTCTCTGTAAGAGTTTTGGGTCACTTCAATTTATTAAAGTTTAGTTTGTTCATAAATATTATTAGGCAAAAAAGTATAAATGTGTTTACATGAAGAACAGGAGAATCATGAGTGTTTTAGCCATTTAGGACTAATACCATTTTTTAATATAAAACATTTTTGTAGCATTCATCCAAGAAGGAATGTTTCATTTCTTAGTGTGTATCACCAGGCCAATGTAATTATCTTTACTTATTCCGCAGAAGATTTAAAATCTGGTAAACACAACTAGAGTGCTCATGTGGAAACATAAGATGGGAATATAGGGAGAAACTCATGTGGGTAGGTTAAGGTACTTCTATCCTTGAGGTTTTAATGTTTTATTATTATTATTTTTGCATGCTACTTGCCTTGCTTTAACTTTTTAACTTATTTACACTCATAATACAATGATAGGGCATTGGTTCATCATATGGCCCACTATGCATCTGTCATACAAAATAATCTAAAATAGAGAAATAGCCATTTAATTGGTATTTTTATTTATAGGTAGCTTACAATTTTTGTGTTATTTACATACTTTACACCAATCATTCATCACCATACATGGTGACAGCTGTGTCCTGATAAGGATCAGAGGAGAAAGAATAGGCTGCTCTGGCCATTCAGGGTTATTTGCCGATACCTGCCAGGGTAAGATCCACTGCAGATCCCTCCTGACATTTTTCCTGCTGGAGTTGCCGTCTGACTCCACTGTTGACATGGTGACAGCATGGTCTCTGCAGGATGAAAACGAGGAGTGACAGTGGGGACTGCCAGGCAGAACTCGGTATGTCAAGCCACGTGCTTTGCTTTGCTTGTGGAAGCAGAGGTGGCAGTAGCAGAAGCAGTAGCCTGATTACCTAAAAACAGAGGGTCCAAACAAGCTACTTTGGCAGCAAAAAATGAATGAATACAGTGAAGAACAGCAAATAAATTTGAAAATTCCAACTCCTGGAAGGAAAAGAGAAATAAGTAAATCAGGGGAAAAAATTATTTTTTTCACAAAGTTGTCAATAAGCAGTCATTTTTATGTGCAACAAACATCTTGAATGTGGGCTATGTAGTATATTAAAATACAGTGCTCTCATAGACACGTTATAATGCCAAGAAAATTGAAGACTGATCAAGAAATTTATAAGCTTAGTGAAACCGATATACAGATCATTTATGATTGCAATGAGAGTAACTCATGTGGAGTAAACACCTGAGATTAATGATGCATATTTTTTGTTATTTAGTTTCACATTTGTGATGGAAGATGAAGAAATTAGAACAGATTATAGTACATCAGAGAACTCCTAAAGAAAATTAACACGCCTACTGTGTTTTCTTGGGGTTTGCCATAGGAACACAATAGCCTTCATCCAGTGTCTCAACAGTTGTCTTTTATCTTTCCATAGTTCAGAGTCAGATTAGTATAGTACAATTTCTGAAAGTAGTAAAATACATTCACTTCTTTACTGTAACTCCCAAAAACCTGTCCACCTAGGAAGTCTTTTTTAAAATTCTGTCATTATTATCTAAGGTTTATTTTATTCAAATTAAAAATTAATTAAAATATTATATCATTTCCTCTTCCTCTTTCTCTCCTCTGTGCATTATTTACCATGTCCTCTCCTCCCATTCTCTCCATCCCAACTACCCTATTACGTCCATCCCTCTTAAATTTATGGTCTGATCTTCTCTGATTTTAAACACACATATATTATATAAAATATAATATATTATACCATATAATATAATATAGTATATATATTGTATGCATAGATATTATATATAGATTTATACAAGTGTGTATGTGTCCTTCTGAGTTCATGTAGATAAAAAATTTTGAATGCCACTGAACACAAATATTAAAGCAATATGTCTTAAAATTATTCCTATTAAGTTGAAGATTATAGCTTTTTTTTTAGTCTCTCCAATTACCTAAATATCTGGGCACTTTAAGCAAGATCTAAGTTTTTAATTATTCTACTCATCTTGTTCATTATTTTCCAATAATTTGATACTTACAGTTTTATATCTTTACCAATTGAAGGTTTGTAGTGTATTATAGGAAGATATAGATATTGAGAATAGACTATAGGAAACTGATGGATCTGGGTTTGACCCTAATTCAACATCACCTCCTCCGTCCCATAATCAACTCTTACAGCCATAGCCATCCCTCAGGCTTCCTTTTTCACACCTGTATTGAATTCACAGAGGATGGTCTTTCCTATCTACCCATTTTTCATTTTACTGGGACTTTCAAATATCCACAAGCTTTGCATGCTATTTCTTTACAACAGAAGTTTCCTGACATTTTTTTTCTTCCATGAGCCTTACTAAGCAAAACCTAATTTCAAAATTTAAGTATTTGGTCATTCAATAAATATTCATCACAATACTTCACTTTCTTTTGAAAAACATGTATCAGAAAGAAAGATAGACAAGAAAAGTCTGATGGTAAGTCAGAGAAATCAAGGGTTGGTAGAGAGCATTTAAGAGATTGTAAGTTAGCAAATTCACATTTCCTTTTCTGGTATAACTGGAAGGGATACCAGGGTGAACCACTGTAATGTTAATTGGACAGTATCTCAGACAGAAGTAATATAGTCCAATAGACAATCATATAAAGGCATTCTAGGAGGATTTTAGACATGGAGCATATAATTTAGAGACTTTATGACTAGAAGATTAAGTCAGAGAGACAATAGAGTCAGCATAAATACCTCAGCTATGCTCTGCAGATTTTTATGGTTTTTACAGTGAAAAACATTGGAAGAGGATGTTGAACAAAGATGTAATAATGGTAAGAACTGATATAGTTACTATAATGGTCACCTGGTTACTATATTTAGGATGAGCTCTTAGAGATTGAAAGGGGTGAGAAACTGGAAAGTTTTCACTAACAAAAGGTTCAAGCTTTGAAAGTAAAGCTGTAGAAGTGAGAGAAGCTACCATTTCTAGATGCTGAGAATTTTATGAAGAACAGTTCTAGCACAAAGATAAAACTGTTTCATTACATTTGCTATCACATTGGATATACAAGGCAGAAGTCATAAAATACGTGTACATTTTCAAAATGAAAAGTTTGAATATATCAACTTGTATGTGATAGATAAGATTTTTTTCTAGGTGAGCTCAAGGTACATATAGTATGTAGAAGAAAAAAAATATACCCTCATCCCTAGAACCCAGAAATACACAGAAATAATAAATAGAACAATCAAGGAACAGCAGCCCTGCTGGAGCGCGAGAGAAATCAGACTGCCTTGTGTATTGGTGCTTTAACAGGCCATTTTGTTTACCACATGAACATAATCTTCTTACTATGAAAAAGATTTTTTTTTGTAAAAAAAAATTGAAGAAAAGATTATTATGAACTTGTAAATGATCTAGAAAGATGGACAAGCACACATTGAATACAGTCTTATCTTTAGCAAAGAAAGTAGAGAAATAAATCAATAAACCAAATCAAAAATAGTTGTCACTCAGTGTTCCTGAAGATTCAAACAATCATTCTCATTCGTAACATTGCAATTGATCACCAACTGCAGCGTCCTTTCCTCCATACCCACATCTCCTGTGGATCCCATAAATCATCCCCACCTAGTCTCCTTCCCCACATTTCTCACTCTAGCCTAGCCCCAAACTCAAGCAAGAACCTCCTGTTCAAGTATAACTAGAAACCAGAAAACCAAATAGAATGCCTGCAAACCTTCTCTTCTCTCTTTATACTCACAGAGGCAATGCCTCAGTCATTTCTACAAATGCTGCAAGAGAATACCAGCTTTAACTTCCCTCCTACCCTGCCCATATCTCCTAGGCCCACAGATACACCCTCCTAACCTTCTTTCCCTAATTCTTTGATAAATCCCAGCCTCCAGTCCTTTTGTCTGCGAGGACCTTCACCAGCAAGAGGACCTGCTCCTCTACTGAGGAGATCTAGCCGGAGGGGTAAGTGTGTGCCCACCCGACTGCCTGGACACCCTGGGAACGGAGTACAGGCCCCCTCCAATTTCCTAAACATTTCTAGCCAATCATCGGGGCTTCTCCCCGGCTACTGGCTTTCTCTATTTATCCCATCCCAGCTTCCCCCAAGCATCTCTTTCCACCTGTGGGGTCCTAGGATCCCCCAACTCAGCCTGCTTCGGGGCTGAGGGTCTGGGGACCCAGTAGTGAGTGTTCCTGCTGCAGGGGATTTTTTATTCCACATGAGCCTGCCCCCGCCAAGCCAGCCCTTTTCTCTATGAGGTCCTTGGCCAGCAAGAGGACCTGCTACTGTACTGAGGAGATACATCTGGAGGGGTAAGTGTGTGCCTGCCCGGCCAGCCGGCCACCCCAGGAACGGAGTACAGGCCCCCTCCAATTCTCTAAACGTTCCTGGCCATTCAGCGGGGCATCTCCCCCAGCTATTGGCTATTGGCTTTCTCTATTTACCCCATCCCATCTTGCCACCAAGCTCTCCTATCTATCTTCAGGGCCCTTAGATCCTCCACAACAGCCTGCTTCACGGGGGAGGGTATCTGAGAGCCAACCCCAGTGCTGAGGGGACCTAAGAGAGGGCAGACCAAGAAAAAACCCCAACTACACAGTCAGCCTCAGCAAAGATTGGGCCAAGATGCCAAGACACTCCCGACTGCATTTGAAGGAAGAGATGGGCAGGTGCCAATGCAAGAATTCCTCCAACAACCTGAAAAGCAACATGATAAAACCAGATTCCAGCGAACATGCAACAGGAAGAAGACTTGAACACGCTAATCCAGAAGAAGTAGAAGAAATCGACTTTAAACGTAACATTATGAAAGTGATAGAGACCCTGAAACAGGATGTGAAAAACTCCCTTAAAGAAATGGAAGAGAAGACAAACAAAAAGTTAGAAGAAAGTAATAAATCCCTCAAATACACCCAAGAAAAGCAAGAAAAAGCAATCAAACAGGTAAAGGAAACAGTTCAAGAATTGAAAACTGAAATGGAGGTAACGAAGAAAACACAAGCCAAGAGATGGCTGGATATGGAATATCTGGGTAAACAAACAGGAACTACAGAGACAAGTATAACCAACAGAATACAAGAGATAGAAGAAAGAATCTCAGATGCTGAAGATACTATAGAGGAAATAAACTCATTGATCAGAAACAGCAAATTCAATAAATTCTTAACACAAAACATCCAGGAAATATAGGACACCATGAAAAGACCAAACCTAAGAATAATAGGGGTAGAAGAAGGAGAAGAATTACAGCTCAAAGGCCCAGAAAATAGATTCAATAAAATTATAGAGGAAAACTTTCCCAACCTAAAGAAGGATATTCCTATGAAGTTACAAGAAGCATACAGAACACCAAATAGACTGGATCATAAAAAACATCCCCTCACCATATGATAATCAAAACACAAAACATACAGAATAAAGAAAGAATATTAAGAGCTGCAAAGGAAAAGGGTCAAGTAACATATAAAGGTAAACCTATCAGAATTACACCTGACTTCTCTATGGAAACCATGAAATCCAGGAGATCTTGGATAGATGTGCTGCAGACACCAAGAGAACATAGATGCAATCCCAGACTACTATACCCAGCAAAGCCTTTTTTTTTATATACCATCGATGGAGTAAACAAGATATTTCAGGACAAAAACAAATTTAAACAATATGTAGCCACAAACCAGCCTTACAGAAAGCACTAGAAGGAAATCCACAACCCAGGGAAGCCAATAACACCCAGACATCTGACAACCCTCCACCATCACAATTCAAAGAAGGGAAACACACAAATACTACCACCAAAAAAAAAAATCCGGAGTTAACAACCACTGGTCATTAATATCACTGAATATCAATGAACTCAATTCACCTATAAAAAGGCACAGGTTGAGAGAATGGATATGAAAACAGGATCCAACATTCTGCTGTTTACAAGAAACACACCTCAACCACAAAGACAGAAATTACCTCAGAGTAAAGGGTTGGGAAAAGGTTTTTCAATCAAACAACCCTAAGAAACAAGTGGCTGTGGCTATACTAGTATCTAACAAAATTGACTTCAAACTAAAATCAATCAGAAGAGATGGAGATGGACACTTTATACTCATAACAGGAACAATTCATCAGAATGAAGTCTCAATCCTGAATATCTATGCCCCTAATATAAAAGCACTCAAATATGTAAAAGAAACATTACTAGAACTTAAAGCACACATCAAACCCCACACACTAATAGTAGGATATTTCAACACTCCTCTCTCACCAATGGACAGGTCAACCAGACAGAAACTTAACAGAGAAATACGAGAACTAACAGATGCAATGAATCAAATGGACTTAATAGACATCTATAGAACATTACACCGAAACAGGAAAGAATATACCTCCTTCTCAGCATCTCATGGAACCTTCTCAAAATTTGATCACATACTTGATAACAAAGCAAACATCCACAGATACAAAAAATTTGGAGTAACTGCCTGTGTCTTATCAGATCACCCTGGAGTAAAGTTAGAATTTAACAACAATTCTACCCCCAGAAAGCCTACAAACTCATGGAAATTGAACAGTCAACCACTGAACCACTCCTGGGTCAAGGAAGAAATAAAGAAAGAAATTAAAGTCTTCCTTGAATTCAATGAAAATAAAGACACAACATAACCAAACCTATGGGACACTATGAAAGCAGTGCTAAGAGGAAAGTTCATAGCACTTAGTGCCCACATAAAGAAAACGGAGAAAGCTCACATTAGAGACTTAACAGCACAGCTGAAAGCTCTAGAAAAAAAGAAGCAGACTCACCCTGGAGGAGTAGAACACTGGAAATAATCAAACTTAGGGCTGAAATCAACAAAATAGAAACACCAGAAAACAATACAAAGAATCAATGAAACAAAGAACTGGTTCTTTGAGAAAATCAACAAGATTGACAAACCCCTATCCAAACTAATCAGAAAAGGCAGAAAGAGAACACTCAAATTAACAAGATCAGAAATGAAAAGGGGAACATAACAAAGTCACTGAGGAAATCAGAGAATCGTTAGGTCTTACTACAAAGCCTGTATGCCACAAAATTGGAAAACGTAAAAGAGATGGACAGGTTTTTTTTTTTTAGATAAGTACCATACACCAGAATTAAATCAAGACCAGGTGAACAATTTAAATAGACCTATACGTCATGATGAAATAGAAGCTGTCATAAAAAACCTCCCAGTGGAAAAAAAAAAAAGCACAGGACCAGATGGTTTTAATGCAGAATTCTACCAGAACTTCCAAGAAGAGCTGATACCTATACTCCTTAATGTGTTTCACATAATAGAAACAGAAGAGTCATTGCCAAACTCTTTTTATGAATCTACAGTTACCCTGATACCAAAACCACACAAAGACTCAATCAAGAAAGAGAATTACAGACCAGTCTCACTCATGAACATCGATGCAAAAATTCTCAATAAAGTACTGGCAAACCGAATCCAAGAACACATTAAAAAAATCATCCATTATGATCAAGTAGGCTTCATACCAGAGATGCAGGGCTGGCTCAACATACGAAAATCTATCAATGTAATCCATCATATAAATAAACTGAAAGAAAAAACCATATGATCATTTCATTAGATGCTGAAAAAGCATTACAAAATTCAACACCCCTTTATGATAAAGGTCTTGGAGAGATTAGGGATACAAGGACCATATCTAAATATAATAAAAGCAATATACAGCAAGCTGACAGCTGACATCAAATTAAATGGAGAGAAACTCAAAGCCATTCCACTAAAATCAGGAACAAGACAAGGCTGTCGATTCTCTCCATATCTCTTCTACATAGTGCTTGAATTTCTAGCGATAGCAATAAGACCACATAAGGAGATCAAGGGGATTCGAATTGGAAAGGAAGAAGTCAAACTTTTGTTATTTGCAGAAGATATAATAGTGTACATAAGTGACCCCAAAAACTCTACCAAAGAACTCCTACAGCTGATAAATCCCTTCAGTGATGTGGCAGGATACAAGATCAACTCAAAAAAATCAGTAGCCCTCCTATACACAAAGGATAAAGAAATGGAGAGGGAAATCAAAGAAACTTCACCTTTCATGATAGTCAACAAATAGCATAAAGTATCTTGGGGTAACACTAATCAAGGAAGTGAAAGATATATTTGACAAGAACTTTAAGGCCTTGAAGAAAGAAATTGAAGAGGACACCAGAAAATGGAAGGATCTCCCGTGCTCTTGGATTGGTAGGATCAACATAGTAAAAATGGCAATTCTACCAAAGGCAATCTATAGATTCAATGCAATCCCCATCAAAATCCCAACAAAATTCTTTACAGACCTTGAGAGAACAATAATCAACTTTATATGGAAAAAAACCCAGGATAGCCAAAACAATCCTATACAATAAAGGTACTTCCAGAGGCATTACCATTCCTGACTTCAAACTCTATTACAGAGTTCCAGTAAAGAAAACAGCTTGGTATTGGTATAAAAACAGAGATGTTGAACAATGGAATCAAATCAAAGACCCGGATATTAACCCACAAACCCATGAACACCTGATTTTCGACAAAGGAGCTAAAATAATACAATGGAAGAAAGAAAGCATCTTTAAAGAATGGTGCTGGCATAACTGTATGTCAGCCTCTAGAAGAATGAAAATAGATCCATGCACAAAACTCAAGTCCAAATGGATTAAAGACCTCAATATAAATCCGACCACTGAACCTGATAGAAGAGAAAGTGGGAAGTAGACTGCAATACATGGGCACAGGAGACTATTTCCTATGTATAACCCCAGTAGCACAGACAATAAGAGCAATAATGAATAAATGGGACCTCCTGAAACTGAGAAGCAGAATTCTGTAAAGCAAAGGACACTGTCATTAAGACAAAAAGGCAACCTACTGAATGGGAGAAGATCTTCACCAACCCTACATCAGACAAAGGTCTGATCTCCAAAATATATAAACAACTCAAGAAACTAGACATTAAAATTCTAAATAACCCAATTTAAAAATGGGGTACTGAACTGAAGAGAGAATTCTCAACAGAAGATGTTCAAATGGCCAAAAGATACTTAAGGTCATGTTCAACTTCCTTAGCTATCAGGGAACTGCAAATCAAAACAACGTTGAGATACTATCTTACACGTGTCAGAATGGCTAAAATCAAAAACACCAATGATAACCTATGCTGGAGAGTATGTGGAGTAAGGGGAACACTCAGTCATTGCTGGTGGGAATGCAAACTTGTGCAACCACTTTGGAAATCAGTGTGGTGGATTATCAGGAAATTGGGAGTCAACCTACCTCAACATCCAGCAATACCACTCTTGGGAATATACTCAAGATATGTTCAATCATACTACAAAAGCATTTGTTCAACTATGTTCATAGCATCATTTGTTGTAATATCCATAACCTGGAAACAACCTAGATGCCCCTCAATGGAAGAGTGGATAAAGAAAGTGTGGAATATATACACATTAGAGTACTATTCAGTGGTAAAAAATACCTAACATTGGTTGGGTAACTAAGAACAAGAGAATAGATAGCCTAAAGGCCTAGGGTAACACAGAAGTCTACTAGTCAAACAAACAAACAAAAAACAATGATTCCTGACAATTTTCTGATATAAACAAAGACCAGTCAGTGCCTTATCCAGTAATCATCAGAAAAACTTCATCTGAAAGTGGATGAAAACAGATGCAGACACCAAACTTATACATTATCTGGAGAGAGAGTTCAAGTTGGTCTCCATGAAATCCTTCCCCTCAGCGCTCAGGGGATGGCAAAAGAAAGAGGAAATGGAAATATTGTCAGAGTGTGAGGGGGTGGAGGACACCAGGATAACAAGACCCTCTGAATCAACCAAGCAAGGTACCTATGAACTCACAGAGATGTAAGCAACAAACACAGGGCCTAAAAGAGTTATACTATATCCTATACATATATATTACAGCTATTATCTTAATATTTTGATGGGACTTCTGATAATGACATCCCGTTGGTCTCAGAATCTTTTACCTGGTCTTGGGATCCTTTTTTTTCCCTGTTGACTTATTTTGTTCAACTTTGATATGAAAGTTTTTGCTTCATCTTATTATATTTTATTTTGCCATGTTTTGTTGTTATCTCCTAGAAGCCTGTTCTTGTATAATGACAGACAGAAAGGGAGTGGATCAAGAAGGGAGAGGAAGAGGGGAGGAATTGAAAGGAGTAGAGAGAGAGGAAATTATAATCAAAATATATTCAATGAGAATAAAATCTATTTTCAATCTTTTGCAACAACAATTTCACGTGTAAAAAGAAATATAACATTTTCCAGTCACAACATACAAAGCAAAAAAAAATGATTTAGCAACAGAGGACCAGCCAGGAGCTGCATTCCTCAATGAATACGAGTAGGCTGGATTGAAAAAAGACAGTAATGACTCACAGTGACACTCAGATGTCGTGAAGTTTCCAGGAATTTGTGCACATCTCCTGCCATATTTTCAATAGGGACAAGTGGTTACAGATAAAAGTGCCAAACACATCCAAGTCCTCTCCATCATAAGCTTAGGTAATGAGTAGTTTTTACTCAAAGGAGCCATAAAGGATTAGTCTCTTCAAGCAAATATATGGTTGATAAAAAGGGTGTTTAGTTAAGTATTTGGAATAACATAGCATGTTTACTGCATGTGACTGCTGTAGCATAGTAGGAATTGGTGAAGGAGAAGTAACAAGATGTCCCATTCTAGGAAATGTGGTACTATTATAGGAAATCAGTGTCACTAGGCATCAAAGACAAAGGATTGTTTTTTCATGTGATCCCTGAGAAGAGCAGAGAAGAAATGATTAATATTGCTGGTAACAATCACAATCTTTATTTCAAGAAGTTCAAAAGGAAAACGGAAATTTAATAAATTGTATGGATTGCACTCCATGGAAACCAAGTAAGTTTTGTGGAACTTGTCAAGAAATAAAAATAAAGCTATGACTTCTATTGTGAACTATTACCCTGATTAACAAGAAAGATCCTGGGAAGCTGAATGAGTCTTAGAAAATATTGCTTTGAGTTCAGAAAAAGCTGATTTGATAATCACACATTTATTAGAAGTTATGGTCATCATGGGTCTACCTGCACAAATAAAGGCAGACAATGTTCCAGGATATGTCTCTAAGAAAATGAAACAGTTTTTTGCTTATTATAATATAAAGTATATTATGATATGCCACTAAATCCTACAGGTCAGGCACTTACAGAAACTTCAAATTGAACTATAAAGGATATGTTAAAGAAATAGAAAAGGATGGAAAATATCCCCAGAAATAGATTGCATAATGTTTTATTAACCTTGAATTTTCTTAATGCTAATGAGAAAGAAACAATGGCATCAGAGAGATGTGGGGTAGCAGAAAAAACGTCTGAATAAATCAGTTGGTGTATTTCAAGGAGGTGTTGACCTGAGAATGGAAACCAAGAGATGGGGCTGCACTGGGACAGGGGTTTTGCTTTTGTTTTCACAGGAGAAGAAAGCTATGGATAATATAAAAATTAATCAAGATACTCTTTGAAAAGGAAAAACCTCTTGATAAATAGAAATGACAGCTTATTCACAGAGGTGACAATCCTCCAGATTCTAAGGAAACCTAATAAGGTTGGGGCCGGTTTCTGTTCTTTTCTTTGCAGAAAAATACCCATCTTCAAAAATTCAAGAGCTCTTGAACATCTAGATGTCGAAAGAAAAAAAGATAACTATCCAAAAAGAATCACCAAGCAAAGAAAAATATGGCTTATGATACCAATATCTTCTGCAGGGTAAAATCTCACACCTAAACATATATATGAAATGGCATTTGCAACTCACTTGAAAATCAAAGCTGACTTTTGAGTTAGACAGTAGCTCTCCTTCTCTAAATCCAAGAATGTTCTTAAAAGAAAAATTTAGCTGGGCGGTGGTGACGCACGCCTTTAATCCCAGCACTCGGGAGGCAGAGGCAGGCGGATCTCTCAGAGTTTGAGGCCAGCCTGGTCTACAAGAGCTAGTTCCAGGACAGGCACCAAAACTACAGAGAAACCCTGTCTCAAAAAAAAAAGAAAAGAAAAAGAGAAAAATTTAGAGTTTCTCTTTCATATCAGAAGCCACCTGATGTGGGACAGAAAGAAGATAAAATCTAGAGACTAAGTTTATCAAAACTCTGCTTTCAAAATTTTTCTTTTCCCCATACCTATTTTTGTATCTATGGTACCTTTCTTTGAATACATGCCTATAAAAATTCAAACTCTCTTTTTTGATATGAATAATGTTTAAGTTTTCCACAAAGAGTAATAAAATTTTCTATAGTAATCTTTTAAGTTTCCAGGAAGAAGATGTGGCCCCACAACAATGGTTGATATGATACCATTATGCTGATAGCAGCATCGGTTTCGGACTACAAACTGATCAAGATGATTCTATCTTGGCTAGCTGAGATGGTACACCTCCTTACATTCTGACCAGAGCTACTTCAAATAAGAACTTCAGAAAAATTCTACCGACTACTCAGAGACTATCTGGAATTGCACTAAACTACTGTTTTGAAACTTAACCATCATTTTAGTTTTTGCAGGATACCATAGAAATAGCATTGTCCTCATGACTGCTGGAAATAATTCTAGCAAAAGATGTCTCTACTCCCAACCAAGTTTGTTCTTAAGGTTAGGGACAATTGTCACCTGTTAGGGGTTGGTCATAAGTGGTATAGTATTGGGGGCAGAAATGAAGTAGACTCAGGGATCTCTTCTGAAAAAAAAGGGGGAATGGATGGGATGGGATAATTGATAGATTAGTGTATCTATTTGTGAACTACTAGTTATAGACAATTTACATTGGAATAGATTCTTGTATATTGATACAAATTCAAATTATATTATTATACTGAATATGCTCTTATTTCTGTTTACAATAGTTGCATATCTATACAAAGTTATTTTTTCATATTGTATGCATGAATGTATCTACCTCTGCTTAAGATATTTTGTATATTGATGCAATTTTAGGATATATTTCTCATATTGCACTATACATTTCTACCTCTGATCAAGATATATATGTATATGTATATATATATATAACATTTTGATACATATATATTACACTTTGAGGTAATTGTTCTCATTTACTGCCCATTTGCTTAAAGATTGACTAATTTTTAAATGTGAATCCTTAGTCTTTAAGCTATATAGATATCCATGTTTGTTATACTTATAGTTAGACTAGTCAGGTTCTTTAGCTGCATAGAGATTGTATTTTACATAGATAGATAATATTCAAAAACTTCAAAAAACTCTATAATATGGCATTTATATAACTCAGGATTCTGTTAACATGAGACATGCTTGCTCCAGGCAGCACCAATCTGTTCCAAAGAGAATGTTGGGCACCAAAGACATTCCACTTGGAGCTTATCTTCTTCTTGGAAAAACCAGCCTTTGGACAAAAACCTGCCCTTGTCTCAATTAACTAACAAGCAGGATATAAGCAAAAATGACAGTCCAACCATGCCAAGACAGAATAAAACCGGTCTTCAAATTTTCCTACCTCTGAAAATGGTCTGTCAGATACTCTAGGCCTTAGCCAAAATTGGTTCCTCCAACATTGCAAATGAGATTTTGGTTGATTGCCCAGATAGCCAACTGTCTCTGTCACTTCTTGCAACTTTTGGAATTTGGTTGGTTGTTCTTCCTGTTTACTCAGCTAATAATATTTCCCTTCTCAGATCTTTGATGGGGTTGAAGAATAGATAGTCATAGTTACTTTACTCTCATGACTTTCATGACTTAGCCAAGGCACTTTTTCTTTTTCCTTTTATCTTTTCTTTGTTTGTTGGTTTGTTTTTCAAAACAGTGTTTCTCTGTAGTTTTGAAGCCTGTTCTGGATCTAATTCTTGTAGTCCAAGCTGACCTTGAACTTACAGAGATCTGCCTGCTTCTGCCTTCTGAGTACTTGGGCTGCCAAGACAATTTTATTATAAGACTTAGACTCCATAGGATAGGATAACTATTGAAACATTTAGCATAAATCTCTTGCTTGATGTTGTTCATACTGGTTGTAATTCTAATTTTTTATGTATGTTTTTGCCTCTTTTTTTACACTGGGCAATACTTGAAATTTGTTCTTATTGTATATAGGCTTCAAACCTTCTTATTTAGACAAGGGGGTGTGTTGTGGAAACACCTTCAGCCAATAGCCTTTTAGATACCAGCCCATTTTGGGCATGGTCTCATGATGTAGGAGTCCCCTCTGTGTGCTGTGATTACCATTAGTGAATGAAGAAACTGCCTTGGTTTGTTGATAGGGCAGAACTTACGAAGGTGGGGAAACGTGGATGGAAAGCTGGGAGGAAGAAGGCAGAGTCAGAGAGAAGCCATGGAGCTGTCGGAGACAGATGCTGGGAATTTTACCCGGTAAGTCACAGCCTCGTGGCGATACACAGATTCATAGAAATGGGTTAAATTAATATGTAAGAGCTAGCCAATAAGAAGCTAGAGCTAATGGGCCAAGCAGTGATTTAATGAATACAGTTTTTGTGTGATTATTTCAGTTCTGGACATCAGGAATGAACAGCGGGCCCTAACCTAGCCAGGCAGCCATTAAGAACAAGCAGCCCCCTGCCTCCAACAGTCTCAGGTACTACAAGTACAGATGAAAAGCATTTTGGATCTCTTTTCTGCTAGATTTGGCTCCAAGTTTCCAGTGCACACAGAGGACTGTAGATCACTATTCTTACTGGGAGATTATCCCCAAATAAATAAATCTTTGTTATACTATATTATAGGCTATTGGGGAACTTCTTGATATGCCTTAAGGAGGAAGTAGCAGCTGAGTATAAAATGATGTAGGAGCATAGACATGGCTGCCATGGTCATGGACGTAGTGCTTTCAAATGACCCCATTGCCCAGAGTGTTGGCTGCTGACTTGCCACCTCTATTTTTTCACTATGCTGAGGTGTGTACTCCTTTAGTAACAAATAGATTGAGAGAGCTTATCATTAAAGAATGTTGACTTTTGTCATTTTTTTCTATCTCTAATGATACATGGTCATCAGGTTTGGTTTCTTATTCTCTATAGTGAAACATTCATACATCTCAATTTAGTCAAAGTCAATGATTCTTTCTCATGATATTGAATTGTTTATTATTTTGCCAAACATTTATGGAAATGTGTTTATCACGGATATCTTGCTGCAATGTTTTGGTCTTTAAATGTTATTGTCTGATATAAATATCTAGAAAAAAAGGACCATGTATCAGTGTATCCCTCGTCAAGTTGAATTAATCCATGTCCTCAGCAACAAAGGAAATGTTGCTTCATTTTCATTAATCTCTACTGCATGTACTGGCTTTTGGGGATCCTATTCTCTTTGGCTGTATACCTTGTTGTAATAGGGAGGGCCTTGGACTTGACACAGGGCAGGATGCTTTGTTCTCTCTTAGGATTGGAGGGGGAGGCATGGGAGGGAGGGTGTATGGAGGGAGTAAGAGGAGGGGAGAGAGTAGGAATTTGGGTTGGTATTTTTTAAAGTAATAAAATAATAATAATTAAAAATTAAATCATATAGTGTTTCAGAAAATGAAAATATAAACTATATTCTCTTGCCCCCAAAGAATTAGACAAAACATCTACAAGGTACATTTCTAAATATTTACAACCCAAATGTTGCATTTTTGAAGAATTGTTCAGTTAAAAAGGAAACAAGAGTAGCATAGTAAACAAAGTGATTACATATGAGCAAGGAAATGATAATTCATAAAAATTCTATCACAAATATAAAATTTCAATGAGGAAATGATGCTGTTTTGTTGGAAAGCCTCTACTGTGATTCTGTAGAAAAACAGAAGACCAAACAAATGAAGTAGTATATCATGAAATGGGAAAAACCTACAATTTTTTTTACAAAAAAACCCCAAAAGATTTACAAAACAGGAAGAACAAACTTAGCTTATGTTAGAAGCATCTGGAGAAATACAGGTTGAGATTAAAATTAAAAAAAAACTAAAATAAACACGTAGTGTCTGCTTATGTTGCTGGTAGCAACACAGAGAAATAGCTCCCCAATATTGCTAATGGGAATATAAAATGTTACAGCCACTGTGACTCTGATCCACATCTTTTGTTTCTTTTTTTTTTGTTTTTAAGTTAAACAAGTGATCTCATCATATCTAATTTTAGACCTTTATACCTAAGACTTGAAAATGTGTCTATGCAGTTGTTTCCACAGCTCTGCCCATGTTTTAAAAGAGCTGTGATGAATCTGGCAAATGCTGTGAGGTGCCAGTCAGACTTAGACACTTCTTCTTGACTGACAAGTAGACTGCCACTCTCACTGTGCTATTAGGTCCTTCACTCTTCATTCTGCCGCATACATTTAGTGTTCTCTACAGAAAGACTGTTTCACTTATGGAAGCAATTGGCAATAAAGAACTTCACTTACTTGCTAAAGTCCAAAGCCTTTCATTAATTTCAGCTTTTCTTTCTCTCATTACGTAACAGGTTCTATGTGTTTCACACTAAGTTTTCAATGAAATATCTGCTTGTAAAATTGTGCATAAGGAATTACAAATATAATTATGTTTGGAAACAAAGCAATACTGATTATAAGTAGTATATCTGAAACTGACAGGTAACCAATGCACAAGAAAGTTAATCTCTTTCATTGCATCTTCATATTTTTAAATATAATAAATATAGTTAAAGTATAAAATATATAATAAATAAGTTAAAGTATAAAACTGAATATCAGTTATTGGATTAATTTTACAATTCTAACTCATTTGGTAAGGATTTTTGTTAGTTGTTAAAATGTGATAGAAAAGTAACAACTAAAATCCAAATATTGCACTGCTGTTGTAAGCTCACTCACATTAGAATGTGTTCAGTGTTTTAAAAACTTAAGGCAGTCAACCAAAGTTAACATCAATAAATTTACATTAATATGCATTTATAGAACACTGAAAATCATTTTAAAGAACAAAGTAAGTGCGAGCACAATGATGCTTCATTGATAGTTATGGAGAAAAGAAAGAGCAAGGAACAAAGGCAGGTACTGTGGTGGAAAGAAGACACATGAGATTGAGGGTTCAGAAACCAAGCCCACAAGAAAAGGGAATGAAAAAGGAACTTTTCTAACCTGATGGGATACAAAGGCAAGGCAGAAAGAGGATTAAACCCATGTGTTGGAGATGTGAAAGAGAAGGAATAAGTACATAAAAGCTGGAATTACAGTTCCTACTTCAAAAATGAAAATATAAATGGAGAGAGTTCTCAAGAAGGATACAGACATAAGAAAGGAACAATGGAAAAATGCCTGGGCAGACATACTAGGAAAAGAAGAATCACATTATTGAAAGGGAGGCTTCTGGTAAGGATGTAGAACAGCATGGTAAGCTACTGTATAGAACATCACACCGAGTCATGCTTGGGAAGTCCTTGAAAGTCAGTCTAAGACTCACCCTGAACTTAGGTAAATAATTGCAAGAATAAATTCTGTCAATGACTTTATAAAAGAAAAAGTACAGTATGTTTCCATACACAGGATTAAATTTACAATTTGGTATTATTTATTCCACAGAGGAATAATGTTTTTATGATTTATTTAAACTAAAAAAAAAATCTTACTGTTGATATCATCATAGGGTAATAGAAAAATGTAAAATTTTAAATTTTTACAAGTATAAATCCTTATATATATAAAATTGTTTAAACTTTCTATTGACCTAACAACAGCACTATCATATTCCAGTTGACTATAACTTAGGTAAAACTATGTGGAAAGCCATTGACTAATTCATCTTCTTTAAATTATAACAACTTAGTAATTATTTCATATTTTCTTAAAACCATATTCTTTGCAAATTTATACTCCTATTTAAGGTTTGATAGATTACTATGAAGCAGCTAAATTTCCAAGGTATTTTTTAAAATTAAGAAACTGCTGTATGACCCTTTAAGGTCTTGGCATGTTGTTTTAGTCTTATGTAATTATAGTTCAGACCAGATTAAAACTAAGACCCAGAATCAGTTGAGCATAATTTATCTGGTGCAATGCCTTTCAGTGAAAATCTGTCACTAAAGCCTTAAAGTAAAAGTACTCTAGGGTCACAGCGATATTTCAAGATAGGCAAAAACCATTTGTATTTATTGATCCTACACATTCTCCTCGTTGCATCTTCAAGGAACCGATGTATTTGGAAATGTATTGCATGATGGATTTTTTGTGTTTACCTTTGCTTCAATTTGTTTAGTGTCTGAATTCTGAAACAAAAATTTTATTTTGCTTTTGCCGTCATCTGATGAGCCTTTAAGCTGAGAGAATTTATACCTCCAAAGTATGGCCTAAAAGGAAAGAGAAATGGAAACAAGTAAGTCAACAAAGTTTATGTCTGCATTAAAGCCAAGAACTTATGTATTTTAAATATAAAAGTTAATCTTATGTAGTAATACACCCCAATACTAATATTTAAATTTAAATTCATTCTTTAAAGTTTATCTTTTAATATTCATCCTATCATTTAACATATATATATTAGGTGTCACCAAAGTTTTTCAAAGATATAACTTAAGTAAATTATTCAGTGAGGTAGTACTATTCTTTGCCTAGTAAAGTGAAAAATTTCTCTGGTAGAAATTCTGACCTCTATGGTTAGCTAACATTAGTCCTGAGAAAATAAGTACAATTTCAAGGGTACACATAAGAGTCAATAACAATGGGTGGGAAAATATTTGTTTCTCACCAAAGTATATATGTAAATATATACAGTATGTCATCAATATTGTTTATTTAGTTTACTTGCATTGAAAAACTAATCCACTGTGGAGTAAGGGGAGCACTCCTACATTGCTAGTGGGAGTGCAAACTTGAGCAACCACTAAGGAAATCAGTCTGTGCAGCTTTTCAGAAAGATGGGAATTAACCTACCTCAGGATCCAGCTATACCATTCTTGGGCACATACTCAAAGGATATGTCATTATACAACAAGGACATGTGCGCCATCATTTTTATTGCTGCTCTAGTCATAGTAACCAGGAATTATAAACAACCAAGATGTTCCCCAAAAGAAGAATGGATAAAGAAAATGTGTTAAATCTACTCAATAGAGTATTACTCAGCTCTTTAAAAACATGACACCATGGATATTCGTGGCAAATGAATGGAATTAGGAAAAATCAGCTTTATCAAGGTAACCCAAACTCAGAAATACAAATATGGCATGTCTTTGCTTACACACAAATATTATCCATTAAATAAATTTTATGGGAGAATTAGGGCTG
This sequence comes from Ondatra zibethicus, assembly GCA_004026605.1. NCBI lineage: Eukaryota > Metazoa > Chordata > Mammalia > Rodentia > Cricetidae > Ondatra > Ondatra zibethicus. Next base: position 78,572 of record PVIU01006366.1, read on the forward strand.
GGGTGGGACATAAATGGAAGGATCAGGTGGAGTATGGGAGGGTAGATGGGGTTGAATAAGAAAATATGGATAGACAGAGCTAGACTTGAGAGCCATTTAGAGCAACAGTAGGGAAAAGTAGTTCAGTTAAAACTTCCTGAAATGTATAAAAGTGATCCTAATGAAGTTTCTAAGTAACAAGTAAGACAGAGTTCCAACTGTCCATCTCTTGTCACTAAACAAAGCTTCCAGGACTGGGACTGTGATACATCCAATTGAGTTGTTGGCCAAGAAGGCCTCATGGAAATCTCTAAACAACAGTTGCTCTTTACAAACTGACTGCCAGGTCCCATTGCTGAAGCTAACACCCACACAACTAATCGAACATAGAGAAGTAGAACTGTTCCTACACAGAACATTCACTCGTATGTTCTTATGTTCTTACTTCTTTGGTATGGAGATGAAAGGATTGCATGCGCCAAAGGGGTTAGAGAGCAACAGGAGAATAAGGCCCTCTAAAAACTGAGCAAAGCTCGTATAAATGCACAGAAACTGGAGATGCAAACACAGGGTCTACACAAGTCTTTACCAAGTCCTTTGTGTATATATTATACTTTGCAGTTTAGTGCTTTTATGGGATTCCTGAATGCATGAATTAGTGGCTCTCTGATTCCTACAACGTTCTTCTAAATTTTTTACTTCTACTGGTTTTCCTTTCCAACTTCAATGTGATGATTTTCCTTTTACATTGTTTTATTTTATTTTGTTAAAAAGTCATGAAGAAAAAATAAAACGCTTGTTATTTATTAAAAATGAAAAGAAAAGAAATGGACAATTCCTAAAATTAAGCATCAATTGATTATTTACAATCACTAAACAACATTGGCTGTGAATAATTTCCTGGTATGGACAGCTTTTTCTTACAACATACAAGATCAATTAGATTTTCTATGAAAGGAAATAAATAAAATTTCTTTCACTCATTTGTATTGACCATGATAGCTTGAGTAAATAATGCTTTTGGTGGGTCCTGGCCTGTTAGTATTATTAATAATTATGTGGCTACTAATAATTGCCAAATTTATATAAAATTTGGTACTAAATCTAATTCAAAATGTGAATATATATATGTACATAATATATATATGTATATATATATATATATATATTGGTTGTTCTATGACATACATGAAGAGAATGCCCTGCCATATCCACATTATCTCTGTGAGGAAGGCAAAAGCCTGAGAGGAATATTCTTGGCTCTTTTCACATGATCAAGGATGATAAAACATAACACCAAATGTATTCCCTTACTTTACTTACATTTTCTTACACTATCTATAAACACCATCTTATGTTTTGCCTGCTTTAGTAATAAAAATGGGAGTGTTTGTTAGCACTGCTCCTTATACAATTGAATTTATGCAATTTTAACATAAATTACATATTAAAAACATTATTTACTTATCCCATATTTTATCACTGTATTTAAATATTCACAGAGTAACAAGAGCAATCGGTAAAGATTTATGTCCTACGAGTAAGTGACCTGTATAGAAAGTGTAACCATTTGTAAATCATATTTTATAGTATGTTTACATTTTTCTTATTTCAAAGGGATTTCAATGTTAATATTATAATACATAAACGAACACCATCATTTTCTTTCAGTGTGGTAAATATAAAAAAAAATAATAGACTAAACTTCTGAACTTTAAGTGAGCCACCACAATTAAAAATTTTACTCTATAAGAGTTGATGTGATCATGCTATATTTTCACAGCATTGGAACCCCTGAGACACTTTATTTATTGCAAAGTTGCTTATTTGGAGGGATATGATACACATTTTGGGTATGAAATCTTTTACAAACACATAGTTGGAGACATAAATTTCACTTGTGGATCTTTATTTTCAAACTAATGGAATATATTTTAGGGTACAAATATCAGAAAGTTTGATGTTATCTATTTTCTTATTTCCTTTATTCATTGGTAGAATATATAAACCTAACTGAAAATTATATACAAACTTTGTGCAGAACAAATCTTTGAGTAGTTCTCACAAGTCTTCTATATTTATGAATGTGAGAGTACATTATTTACAGTTGTCTACACATATAATATAAGATAAGATCATGTCATGAAAGCAGAATCTCTTATAAATTTTGTATTCCATTTTAATTAACTCTTCTCTCATTTTATTGCCAAATTACAGAAGCTATAGTTTTTGAGATCAGGTTAGAAAAAGGGAATATTTCAGCCTTATACCATTAAGTCTGATAGTACTTCAAGCACAGTCATTATTCAGAAAATTCCCACTTCTTCAAATTTATACTGTTTTAATGGTAAGGTGATATGTTATTATTAATGCATTTTATTCAATAAAGAAAATATGCAAGCTTTGCTTTTGCTTTGTCTTGAATGAGTCAAGAAGGCTTATAAACGATTATTTGGAAGATGTTGAAACTTTGTGGTATTATGAAAATAAATCCTTTCATTATGTTGTTAAATTCTTGTTGCCAGTTTTATTAAAGAGTTTTCATTCCTGATTATACTATTATTATTTATTTTTGTTTGTTTAATAACAAAGAAAAACTGGACTCAAAATTAGTTATGATGTACTATCACTTTGTCAATATTTTTTAAGATTTTTGATAAGAATTAGGGTTAATTTTCTCAAATATTTTCCACTACAGTCATATGGGTTCAGAGATTTCTTTCTTTCATGACTTATGATTATAAATTCAATATTCTTAGTACTTATATTTTTTCTTCTGTAAGATGTATGTTTTATTCAACTTTCTTAATGTCATTTAAAATGCTGGAAATCTATTATTCATATTAATATTTTCATATTGCGTATATTTTGGAAATATTGTTGTACCATCCCTGAGGAGTTAGGATTAACTCTCATAGTTCTCTAAGTTGCTATGTAAGTTCATAAGGCATACAGGCAGCCCATAATCCTACCAAGCTGTAAAGTCTACAAACCATGATAATGATCAACATGGCAAGACATCCCCAAGAGTGCTAGAGTAACATTATATGTTGAGGGTAATTACAAACATCTAATGGACATAAAGCCTGCTCCATTGGGAGAAATACATTTTTGTGAGAGTAAATATAGCTGAATTTTATAGCTAATGTGGTCATAGACAGTAGAGAAAATATTATAGCTCCCATTTTTCTAAGTCAGTGTATTACCAAAGTGCCTTCCCGGGCCCATCCTTATGTCCACAGATGAGTGTAGCTCTCCCAGCTCACCAAAGGAGACATACAGTGAGTATATTTTTGTAAGTGCCTGCTTCATAATGAATCCCAACCTGTGATGCTTCACTGCAATTGCTGAGTGTAACACAACCACTCTGTTCATTAAGGGTTTAATGATCGAGAAATGTCACTCATGGTATCTTTTCTGTACCCAATGTATATTTATACTCTAGAGATAATACCTAAAATATATAAAAGTTCCAAGAAACTAGATATCAAGGAAATAAATAACCCAATTAAAAATTAGATACATATCTAAACAAAATATTCTCTAAGATGAAAACTCAAATGACTGAGAAATTCTTAAAGAACTGTCAACACCCTTAGTCATCTGAGAAATGCAAGTCAAAACTGCTTTGAGATTTCATCCTTTACCTGTCAGAATGCCAAATATCAATAACAAAAGTGACAGCTCAGGCTGGTGAGGATATGGAGTAAGGCAAACATCCAAATTTGCACAGCAACTATAGAAACCTAGTGTGGCATTTCATAGGGAAGATGGGAACTGATAATACCTCAGGATGCAGGTTTATCTCTCTTGGGCATTTGCCTAAAGGTTACCTCATCTGACCACAGAGACAACTTACCATTTATATTCACTGCTGCTTTCTTCATATAAACTAGATGTTTCTCAACAGATAAACAGATAAAAAATGTGGTACATTTACACCATGTAACAATACTCAGCCATTAAAAATAATGATATTGTAAAATTTGCAGATAAATGAATGGAACTAGACAAAATCATCCCTCATAAGGAATTCCAGACTCAGAAATACATATGTAGTGTGTATTCACTTATATGTCAATGCTAGTTGTTACGCCACTTCTAACCAAGCTATAATCTGAAGAATCACAGAGGGTAGATATAAAGTAAGTGACTAGAGGGGCCAGATAAATCTTGTAAGAAAGGGGAAATAGAATAGATAGTTGTGGATGGATAAGGGGCTGAGATATGAGAATCAGTTTCAAAGCAGGAGGAGAGAGGGAAATACAGGAGGGGGAAGAAAGGAAGAGATAGCTAAATATTAAGGCCATTTTGGGGGAGTACGGAAACCTGATACAGTAGTAGGCTGCAAATATATATATATGAAGGTGATTTAAATGCAATTGCCAAATAATGGGGTAACAGAGAAACAACCAGATATCTCATTTCAACAAATGAAGCCTTCAGTACCAGGAATGGGTTTTTGGACAAAGGGGTCCATGGAAATTACCAAAGCAAGCAGGGTGTTGCCAAGACTAATGGTTACTCCTCACAGATGCCAAGGTTCCATTTTTGGTAATAACACCTACATTGAACATGGACAAGTTGAGGTGGTTACTACGTATAGCCTTCACCACTGTGTTCAGTACCTTTGGTACAGGGTGGTACTCTACACACCACCATAACCAAAGCACAAGCACACATCCAGCCACAAACATTTTGTTCTACAAAATATTCTAGGCTTATGTTGTCATAAAGCTTGTGGAAGTAAGTAACCAATATCTGATTTTATTTGTGGCTAACTCCATGAGATGGAACCCATACCTGTCACTACATGGGTAACTGAGGATCTGAGACTAGGTAGCCCAGGGACTTAGAGTAAAATCAACTACTACCATTCCAAAAATTAAAATGAAGCAATAAAATGACTTCTAATGTCATTCTTCTACATTTATAGAACAATGGCTTGGTCAACCACCGTCTGAGCAAGGCTCCATCTGCAGCAGATAGGAACTAATATAGAGATCCACAGGCAGGCATTATATAAAGTGTGAGAGATCTTGGAACACTCAATCCTAGATGTTATATTCCCATCAAATCTCTCTCTCTCTTCGGGTTCAAGGAACCTTTAAGAAGAAGAGGAAGAAATTGTCAGAGTCAGCAGGGAACAAAGACACCAAGAAATCAAGGCCCTCAAAATCAACATGATCACATAATGTGGAATAATCCTTCTGTACTCTGTGAATATATATCACTCTCATTGGTTAATAAAGAAGATGATTGGCCTATAGCAAGGCAGGATAACTTTAAGTGGGTCAATCAAACTGAGGATACTGGGATGAAGAAGAGAGTTGCCAGGAATATGTCAGCCAATCACTGAGAAAGCAGGATGTATTAAAAGTGAAGTAACAAGCCATGAGCCATGTGGCAAAGCATTAGTAGAAATATTAATTAATTAAAATGTAACAGTTAGCTAGTAACAAGCCTGGCTATTAGCCAAGCAGTTATAAGCAATATTAAGCCTCTGTGTGATTATTTGGGAACTAGTGGATATATCTGACCACTTACGGCATTCCAATGTGGAGCCAGAATTTCCATGTAAAATCTGACAAAAAGCTTAAAAAGGGACTCTAGTCACACAAGAAGGGAATCAAGCATGGTTTCTTGGTAGCTGCAATTTTTTGTCTCCTAGCAATGAGAACAGATGTTGCTTCTTTAAAAGGTGACTTCATGGTTCAATGCTATCAGCAAAAATGTGTGGCTATTTTAAGAGGCCCTACTATCAAACATTTAGATGGTATTCATGTCCAGCATGTGGCACAATTGGTGATGGTGTGGATCCAGGAACTTCCCAGAGTTGGGCAATAAACATGGCTCCCAATGTTGGTAGTAAATGTGCCTCCTCTATGAGACTAGACTCTCAGAGAACTTAGAGGGAAGTGTCAGTCACCAACACACCATGATTTAAGTTACAGCAGTTTTTTTTTGTTTTTGCTCACACAGACAGAAAAGGATACAAATGCTCAGAAGTACAGATTCAGACAAAAAGGGCCAAAAATTGGGTCACTGTGTGTTCTTTAAAATGTGTAGACTTAGAAGAGAGAAGAAAATGAATATATACAGTCTTATATTTAAAAATAAAGTTTCAATGTAATAAAAATATCCTTAACATGGGATAAAGTAAAATAAGAGAAACAAGCCACATAAAGATGGGCAATACACAGAGAGTCTAGATCCTATATGCTATTGTGTCTTCTTTGAATTGTTTGACTGCTAAGAGACATTGAATTATAAAAACTGCTAGATTCAACCAAAATATATATTGTAACTTGACATCAAAGTTTAAGACAAAGGGTCTGTTAATTTAGAAGAGAGATTTTGCTTTCATTTCCATAGAAAATGAAAGGCTGTGAATTCATTCAAACTTAAGGATGATCAGGTTGATCAAGGAAGACTTCCTGAAAATTCTGGTTACAGACATAAAGAAATAAGCCTAAAAGAACTATTAAACAGGTGATGTATACTTTACCTGCTCAAACATAAAACAAACAAAAAAGTCATCTTTAGCTTACCTATTTATAATGCACAATCTATACTTGTGTTAATGCAGATATGTATGCTAACTTTAAAAGTTTTTCTACTGCCAGAGCAACGATACCAGACACTAATGAAAACAGGTGACCCAGGTGATCCAGCATTTAAAAATGTCTCCTCAAAATTCTGCATCCAGAACTGCTTCAAGGCTACTGGTAAGATGATCCAGCCTCACAGAATACTCCAGCCAGGACTTTACCATAATGCTAAATTTTCTTTGGGTCCCCAAAATGATTTCCAGTGCTTCCAATCAACAGGAAGCAGCCTAAACAACTATACTTACAGTCCCAAAAGATGGATTATGAATATTTATTATCAGGGAAGATTATAGGCATTGAAAAATCACCATATGGAACTTGCTTTCTTTATCATAAAAGCTAGACATGTGGACAAAGAAACTGCTCTTGCCTCAATTGCTGACTGTTAATGGCCAAACTGTACTGAGAAGATGCAAGAAAAGCAACTGCTGAACTTTGCCAAGACAAGGTATGCGTGTCCTTCAAAATTCCAATGCTTCACATAAAAGTCTATCAGATATGCTAGGCCTATCTAGTTCAAAGTCTGATATTGCAACATTGAAAAGTAATTTTGGATGACTATCTAGGCAATCTGATGTCCTTGTCATTAGGTAACATTTCACACTTCTGGGGTCTGTTAGATAGTAAATATTTAAACTTACAGTTCTCTCAATTATGATAGAAAGCAAATTAAGTATATAGATTCAATAACATAAGATAGATAGATAATTGAGAATTTTCTCTAATTTTGCAAATGGACTGGATATTGTAACTGTAATTTTTGTTTTATAACTGTTTTTAGTATATGTAGTTTTAGTATGGCAATTTAAAGCTTTCCTTTTTAATTGGAGAAAAATGAAGAAATGCTGAGAAACAATCATTCTGTACACTGCAAATATGTATTACTGCAATTGGTTAATAAAGAGGCTTATTGGCCTATAGCAAGGCAGGAAAAACTTAGGTGGGACAATCAAACTTAAAATACTTGGATGATGAGAGGCAGAGACGGAAACATACCAGCCAGCCATTGAGCAAACAAGACAATGTAGACAATGAGGTAATGCAAAGCATGAATAGAAATATGGAAAAATTTAAATGTAAAAGTTAGGTAGTAAATAGCCTGGGTTATTGGCCAAGCATTTATAACTAATACTAAGCATCTGTGTGATTATTTGGGAACTGGTATGTGGGAGAAAAACATCTGACAACAATCAAAGTTCATATGAACACACAAAGACTAAGGCAACAGAGACAGTGCCTGCAAGGGGCCTGATCCTCTACAACAGAGACAGTGCCTGCAAGGTGCCTGATCCTCTACAGTTTAGTATTTTTGTGGAATTACTGAGTATGTGAAAAAGTGAGTCTTTGAGTCTTGTGCATTCTATTGGGATCTCTATTTTCTGCTTGCTTTTTTTCTTAAATTCACAAAAGCAGTTTTTATTTGAGGCAAAGAGAAGTCTGACCCAAAGGATTACAGTTCTAAGCACTCAAAACTTAACTGTTGGTGGCACTACTTGGACTATAAATATTGCTTCTCTTTGCTTGGAAACGGTTCTTGTGTTAAATGTTCTTTAGGGGGGTAAGGAGAAAGACCCAAGAACGGCTGGAGAAAACCCCTCAGCTATTGATAATGTTCTCCAGAGCCTATGTCAAACTAACAGACCCTCATTGTCTGATCTGCAAGGGGACACAGGCCACACTACACCTGCAAGGACAGATGAGGCAGGAAGAACATGTGTAAATCATTTTGGAGAAAGCAGGTATCCTCAGCGTCAGACTTTGGCATGGAGTTGTCGGTCAGGATGTGCAATGGGCAGCAGTCATGCCCAGCCACCTGGAGCTCAACAACAGCACCAAGATGCCAACCCTGGGCCTGGGCACTTGGAAGTCTCCTCCTGGCCAGGTGACTGAGGCCATGAAGGTCGCCATTGGCATTGGGTACCACCACATTGACTGTGCCCCGGTGTACCAGAATGAGCAGGAGGTGGGAGTGGCCCTCCAGGAGAAACTTGAGCAGGTGTTGAAGCGCCAGGAGCTCTTCATCGTCAGCAAGCTGTGGTGCATGTTCCACGACAAGAGCATGGTGAAAGGGGCCTGCCAGAAGACACTTAGCGATCTGCAGTTGGACTACTGGGACCATTACCTTATCCATTGGCCAACAGGTTTCAAGCCTGGGCCTGATTATTTCCTGCTGGATGCATCAGGAAATGTGATTCCCAGTGACAATGATTTTGTGGACACTTGGGCAGCCATAAAACAGCTGGTGGGTGAAGGTTTGGTGAAATCAATTGGCGTTTCCAACTTCAACCCTCTTCAGAGTAAGAGGATCTTAAACAAACCTGGTTTAAAAGAGAAGCCTGCAATTAATCAGATCGAGTGCCACCCTTACCTAACTCAAGAGAAGCTGATTGCGTACTGCTATTCCAAAGGCATTGTGGTGACTGCATACAGTCCCCCTTGGCTCTCCTGACAGGCCCAGGGTTAAATTCAAAGACTTTTCTCTCCTGGAGGATCCCAGGATTAAGACAATTGCATACAAGTACAATAAATCTACAACCCAGTTGCTGATCCGGCTCCCCATACAAAGGAACTTGTTGGTGATCCCCAAGTCTGTGACATCAGCATGAAATGCTGACAACTTGAAGATCTTTGACTTCGAGCTGAGCAAGAAGGATGTGGTCTCTCTACTCAGCTACAACAGGAACTGGAGGGTATGTGCCTTGATGAGCTGTGCTAAACACAAGGATTACCCCATTCTGCTTGTTGTATACAATTCCAATGTGTCAGTTTTTCTTTTATCTTTGTTTTATTTCATTATTTCCCTTAAAATCCAGACAAAAGGGAGTGGATACAGTTGGGAGGGGAGGTTGGAGAAACTGCCAGGTATAAAAAGAGGAGACACTGTAATCAGGATATATTATGTGAGAAAAAACAATCCATTTTCAATAAAAGGGAAAAAGTGAATAAATGGATCAAAATATCAAAAAATCCATAAAGTAATTTGAAATTTCTGTCTTTACAGTGTATGATATATGCGGTTGTGCTTCAGGGACTGTGTAAGATTTTCTCTCAAGAATGTGAAAATTAGATCTTATTTATTCATTAAATATTTCCTGCTAACCATGGTAATCTTGATTTGTTGAATTTGATGGTAATTAAATCTAAACACAGAATAAATATATAAACAAACAAAAATAGATTAATGTGTGCAGAATTTTCAGTGAGAAAAAATCTTTTAAGTAATGTGAAATGACAGGTAAAAAATTATCTAGGTTTAGAAGAGAATTAAATGTTTTATGTGACTTCACATATACAAATAAGTATCCAAGAAGGATCACATAACACATGACCACAGTTTTAGTAACTCAGAGATTCATGATCTGTTCAGTATAGATTATGTCAATAAACTTACCAAACCTTATAAGTGAACTCATAGAAAAAAAGCATATGATTATCTCAGTAGATGCAGAAAGAGTCTTGGAGAAAAATCCAACACTCATTTCATGATAAAAGCCCTGGAGAGAACAGGACTGGAGGGGATATATCTCAATTTAATAAAGGCTACATATGACAGTCTTACAGCCAACATTGTCCTAAATGGAGAGAAAACTTATGCTTTTGAACTACAATGTGGAACGAAATGGTGCTCTTCACTATCCCCGCACTTTTCTTTAAATAATGGTTGAAATCCTAGTCAGAGCAATAAGAGCAGAGATGGAAATTAAAAGGATATAAATAGGAAATGAAAAAGTCGAGATATTCTTATTTGAAAATAAACATGCTGAGAAAGAGATCATTGAAGCATTCTTATTCACAATAGACTCAAAAATATCCAGGATTAAACTGAAATAAAAAGGTAAAAGATCAGTACAATAAAATTTGAGTTTTAAGATCACCATTCATCCTCAGGTCAGAATTCCAGTTTCAATGTCATATCAACGAAAAATGAATCTATGTGTGTGATGTCAGTTTGTGTGAAGAGATTGGGAGTATGATGAACACTGTGTTCTTTCTTGTTGAAGACAACTTGCTTAATATTTGAGATAAACACATATCACAAATACTTCTTACACACTCCAGTGAACTATTGGGAAGCACCCTGTAATGCATCCTTGAGCTTCACGGTCGCATAACCTTCGTGACCAATCAGGATGAGAATGACATCATGATAAGATGTTACATAGATCACTAAGAAAATGCAATATACTGATAAATATACTATTGCATCTTGTATTTAAGTTTTGGACCTAAACCATGCCAAAAAAAAGTGCAAACTACAAATATCCTATATTTGGATGACAGTAAAATTCTCTTAATTCTTTCCTTACATGATATTCTTTTCATCCATATATTTTTTCTTTATGAAGTAACTCTGTACCTTTGAACCATGCTTTAGACTGTAGGAAGAAATTCAAGCTGATAATTCTGCCAGGCTCTAATTTTATACTAGTGTTATAGAGGTGAACAGGTGATATGCAATCATTAAAAGGATATGGAATTTTGAATGGTGGTGAGTGGGGGAGCCCATGTGTGACTCAGTTTCCATCTGGAGTCATTTCTGACTTAAAGAAGTCTTTTGAGTTCAAGCTTGCCTGCTCTGCTTCATCCAGTATCTTTGAGGGCTATGAGCAACATCTGTGTTAGCCCATAGAAAGAGAATTTTTGCCCAGTGGAAAGAGCACATTTTTCTATTAAGATATGGACTGGTGTAAGCCAGCCAGAGGCACTCCTTATTGGAGATTAGAAGCTACTTAGCTCAATAAAATAATGCACCTGCTTGAGTTTCCTCCCAAGGATAGTGCAGGGAGGTAGGTAGCTGACTGTACTGCTCTTTGTTCTGCCTTTTGCCTGTAGTATATATGGTGGCTGAGAAATAAACTCGGGGCTGTCTGGTATTGGCCTTCAGTCCTCCCTATCTATCCTATGTTTCTGTCTTCATTTCTCTTAATCTGCCATTTCCTATAACCTCACGCCCCCTCCCAGCTACTCCTTGCTGATTCCTGTCAGAGTGGACTCTGACAGGTGAGAATGATTTGGAAGAAGATCCTAGGATCAGTGATATCCTATGCATCAGAGTAGCATAAACCTGTGCTATCAAACCTAGGGCAGAACAGAAAATTGTTTAAAACGCAAGCAAATGCCAGATCTCTGAAAGGCTTTCAGTCTAATAAAAGCACAAACTTTAAGAAGGTTCTAGAATGGAACCTCTACATTGGACAGAGTGATGCTGTAACACTAAGTCATGCAGACTAAGGGAAATAGAGAAGTTCTTGTGCCTGGATGACTTTTGCTTCCATGACTCTGTACTTTGATTGGTTGTGGTTTTCTGTATTGGTTTCCATTTGTTGCATGAAGTTACCTTGATGCAGGATAAGAACAGCACTTATCATGATAGACTCTGGAGAGGAACAGTCAGCATCTGGCTGAATGGAGAGGTAAGTATGGCCTTATGGCCCAATTTTATAGAGGCATTTTATCAATTGCAGTTCTCATATAACACTTGCTTGTGTGAGGTTAACAAAAATTAAAAGCAAAAATCAACAACTAGGTCAGTATGTTATTTGTTACTAAGTTTAGTTTTTAAAAATTCCATAGTGTCTAAATAATTAAGAGACAGGCAAAACTTTTGCTTAATTGGCAGGAGTTTTGGATAATATGGGTAACAGTGTTGGTTTCTGCAGATACACCAAATACTAGACACCGGGTAATTTACAAGTAACAAAATTTTTTATAGTTCTGTTGACTCGGAAGCCAAATATCAACAGTATCATAACAGATATAGTTCATGATGAAAGCTCATAGTGTTTAGGTACTTTGTCCTGAATTGATGTGCTACCCCCTGGAAAGAGAAGAGAGGCTCTCAAGACTGAGGAAACCAATAAAATTAACAGAGCTTGAGTAATAAAACAAATCTCTAAAGCTCAGAGTGTTTCAAGGTTCACAAAGCTTTTCAACAAGGCTGTAAAAGCAGAAAGCAACTGCTAGAGAATTATGGGTTACAGCATCACTCTGCCCAAAATAGAGGTTCCATTCTAGTGTAAAGTGTGTGCTTGTATTAGTTTTAATACTAAAAGCCTTTTGGAGCTCTGGCTTTGCTTGCAGTCTAAATAATTTCCTGATATGCCCCAGATTTGATAGCTCAGGCTTACATTATTCTAAAAGAGCAGTGCCAGGCATTCAGGGAGCGGTAGGCATGCTACTATGGGCTTTTTGATGACCACTGCTAGATACTAGGACTGTAAAAATGGGTACAGTTCCCTTTTCAAAACCTAAAGTCTATTGCAAAGGACAGGGCTTGAATGAGTATTTCCACAATATGAAGAGGTAGCCACAGGATCATGTAGACATAATTAGCTCCCTCTCTGCCTCATCTTCTACTACATTGACACTTCAGTTCTACTGTTACCAATTTGATAACTCTCACCCACATATAAATTCCTGTAGCTGCTCCTGATCATTTGTGCTTCTCTAAGACACTCCTTACATGTAGCCCAGGATGCTTATCAAGGTAGATTTGAGTGGGTTGGTGTATTAAGTCCACGTATTGGTGCTTGTTATTGAGCACGCATGTGTTTATTCCCTCTTTTTCCACAGAAAGAAGCACAATGCCTCATACTTTATGTGCAAGATGGCATCTTCCAGCTGCCAGCTTACGTGGTAAAAGGCAGAGGTGAAAGAAACAAGGGTATTCCCTGAAACTCCTCATACGAGCATCAATCCATTAGTGAGGGTAGGGTCTCATCAATTAGTCACTTAGAACAAGCGCCTTAAAGAAATGAAGAGGGTAAGGTTCATAGTAGCTTTCTCACATTCATAGGGCCTGCTAGAAGCATGTTTCAGAGGAGAGGAACAGCATAGTGTTGTCAGCGTAAGTCAAAACAGGAAACAAGTACAATGGATTTAGCTATGATTTGGAGAAGAATCAAGAGGCTTGGCTGTTAAACATTTAGCCCCAAGATCACACTGCAGAAAGTGGCTGTGATGGTAAAATATGTGAGCTAATGGGAGAAAGCCTGGCCATCAAGGCCATGTTCACAAAGGATACGGCAGGACTCTTGTTCTTTTCTCTTCCTGGCCGTGATGTCCCCTGCCACAGGCTCAGAACAAAGGAAGCATTGAATTATGGACCAGTGGCTCTGAAACTGTGTACTAAAATCTCCTTTCCTCTTTGTACATTAATTATCTCAAGCAATTCACAGAACAGCATGTCTTCTAACATAGATTGCATGGCTAGAGGAAATAACATGTTTATGTTTGAGACAACATCCACTGAAATATGGGCTACTTAGAAATAATGTTTAAATTTTATAATTTCAGCAAAACATTATAACATTGAAGTATAGCTCTTATTTATTCGTTTAATATGTAAAGTGTTCCAAGATGGGTTTTTAAATTATTTAAACAGTTGTACATAAATAAAATTAATAATTCCAATATAAACTAACTAAAATACATTGAAAATATTTAAGTCAAGTATTCTTTATAAAAATCACATTAAAAAGAAAATGTATCAAAAGTTATAAGAAATGAAAATTTTGAAATTTAAATGAAAAGATGTCAAGTACAAGAAATATGGAAAGTAGTTATCATTGTTTAGCAAAGATACTTTTGTCATTTACCTGATGTTGTCATTATGCACTTTGAATTATAAATATAGACACTAAAGTATATCTTAATTTTCATGTTACTCCATAATATATTCAAGTAAGGATTTTCAGGAATTTTATGGCTGTATTTGCATAATATTCACATAAACTTTGGAGTCATATATCCCTTTGAGTTTTTACTTTAGGTTTGATTTAAGGTATGTGAGCACTAGAAAAGAATTATCTGTTGGATTATTTCAGTAAATGCATGAGCTTTTCAGTTTGTTTTTACAATAAATCCAGTGTTTTTCATTTTCCTCAAAGCAAAAGAGATTGACTTATCTGAAAGAAACATCAAAAGTCCATCAGGTTAGTAACCTGTCTGCCTCTGAGATATCTAGTAGACGGCTAGGCTGCTAGCAGGAAGGTGGTAAGCTTCCACACAGCGGCATGTGCAGAGCGAAGGCTCCCCGTTTCATAGGAGTACAGTCATAGCTAAGTGGCACCATGTGTAAAGTTGCTAACACTCATTATCTTTCTTATTTTCAATATTTGTTCCTGAATCCTAATAAATCACTTTCAATGTAAAATAATTAAAACACTGTAGAAAAGAAGCATAAAGAATAGCATGGTATAATTTGTGTTATAATTGTAGAAACACATTACAGAAACATTCCAACACCATGAACCATGATGTGTTCTCTACGGGTGGGTCATAACTCTTTACTTTGAGTACAGATGTAGTCACACTAATTCTCTAGTTTTCTGAGTCCATATGCCATCATACATTTTCTTGATGTTATTTTATTTTTGAATTGCCTTAATCCAGTCAGACAAACTTGGTTACTATTATTATACTATTAGCTACTATTTACCACTCACTCTTGAACCATTGAATATTTCCTGTTAGGATTGATATTTTGGTTTATAGGCTTCATAGATGAGAATGACTACTGACTGCTTTTCTCTTTTGAAAACTTGCATTGCATTATACCTTCAATAGTATGAGAGGTTCTCCTTTGGGAGTAGGCTTCCAGGTCAGTTCCATCTTGGTTTTCCAAATCATGCCTTGAAAGTATGTGATGCCCTAAGTAAATTTTATTTTTTATTGTGCAAGTTCCATAAATTACTGCTGTTATGCATGGGATAAATTTTACATATTCTCAAAAATAATATTTACATTTTATATCTGATGAAAATTAATAATAGAGATAAGGAAGAACGTAAGATTATAATATTAACTTCAGATAATAGACTAATGCCTACAAATGTTATTAATCTTTCATAGTTATTAAATTAATAGATATGAGCTAATCATCATCTTAAAATATAATATTAACACATTATGTGTTATTTCTGACTATTGGATATCTCTTACAAAAAACTGGTTCGAGTAGCCTATCGTAGAATTAATCATGTACTATAGAATTCAACCTTGAAGCTGTAGCAGCAACAGTAATAAAAGCCTAACAGATTAAAACCATGTTTGAAAGCTGGTAGTGCCAGAGCTATCTCTCAGAGAAACATTAAAAACAGATAACACTGACTTAAACATTTAACCAGGTTGGAGAATAAATACTTTTGCTGCCTTAATCATTACTCTGGACATTTGTGCAGCATAAAATGTCCTGTGTGTAAAATGTTCCTGTGATTTGGGAAAGAGCAGCTGGTAAGTCATGGCGATGGGTAATTTGATGCCAGCATGCTTATGCTATTTGGGTTCAGTTGTTCTCTGTTTGTAACAGAGACAAGATAGTTTTTAATTTTTTTATTTAAAAAAGTGTTTGAATGATATGCAGTATCAATGATAAGAAAACCAAATATACACCACCAATGCTCTCTGCGCCTCAGTCACAGCTGCCTTCCATAGTATGATGAAATTTGGTACAGTATGCACTACAGTATGACTGACCCAAAAGTTCCCGCCATGAAGAATAGTTTTCCAAACAATAAAAGGTTCTATACAGGCTGGCAAGAAAAGAAAACAACCAATATTCACAGCTATGGCAACCATGAACCATGACAGTGATCAGCATGGAAGATATGCCTAAGGAGATAATAGTAACACTCATATCTTAGTGGTAATGTACAGCTATCTAATTGGACCTAAGAGCAACTCAACAGGAGGTAAATAATGTCTGGTACTAGAAACCTAGCCAACTATCCAATGCTAGTGAGGTCATGAACCCTAGATGAGAATATACGATTGACCCTTTACTGGGCCAGTATAATCCTTAACTGAATTAAAAATTCTTCTCTTGACACACATGTACTCTGGGATAGTGCTTTGGTATACTATAAAGATTTGTCACTTATACTAGTTTAATAAAACACTGACACATATACAAGACAACTCTTAGAAAACATAATGAAAGAAGGAGAACAAAGGCCATAAGAGTCAGCGAATCAGTAATTTTGCTTCAAGTTTGTGTCTCTCATAAATGACAGGAAAGCTATACATATGATAACCTCAACAAAATAGCTGTCTAAACAAGATCAGAGCACATCAATAAACATGCTAATGTGAAAAGGGAAAACTCCCTGGAGCTCCGCCCCTAGACAGAGAGGTGATACAGGCAAATAAAGATTTCCCCAGGGATGAGTGCCCTAACTGGTTGCTCCCTAATTGGTTATCCAATAAAAAGTAATTGACCCTGAAAGCATACGCACAGAAAAACTAAACGGACTCAGCAGGGTGTAGTGTGTGTGTGTGTGTGTATGTGTGTGTGTGTGTAAAAGAATAGCAAAGGCAAAGACATCATGAATTTGAGAGAAAATAGACGGATAGGATGGGGTGCACTGAGGACAGGAAGAATGTGAACAGTGTGATAATATTTTTTAAAATATGGTCTGATAGATCAACAGTTATGAGCACTTTTTGCTCTTGCAAAGGACACGGGTTTGATTCCCAGCACCTACATTGCAGTCAACAATTGTCCATTACTCGAATTCTAGGGTATCTAACAGCCTTTTTTTCTTTATGGGTACTGTGTAAACAGGGTAAGTACATAGTGATACATATAGGGAAAATGTTGAAAAACAAAAATATTTAAAATTCTAAATTTCTCAAAAAGTAACTGATGCAAAGATAAATCACTAATAAATAGAAATGTTCTTCTGGGAATATGGAAAGTTTCCAAAGTGGATTTGGTGATGTTTACACCATTTTATAACTGTACTTAATCTGTAGCATAGGAGTGAAGGATATAGTGTGTACATTATATTTTAATAGGGTTGTTAGTTTTTAAAACAGCAGCAACAAGTAAATGATCAAATTTTTCAAATATTTCCTAGAGACTAACAAATGACTGAGAATAGACTGCTGGCTATCCTGACTCGTATTAAATAAACACAACATTTTCAATTTTAAAACGACTATTTTCATCCAAATAAGTTTCATTTATTGCTATATCTATTTATCAAATTATTTTAATACTCAAGTTGATTAATTAATCAGTAGATTAGTTATTTCACTAGATTAACACCCACAAGCTTATTTTTATTTGATAGTAGCCTTACTAAAAATATCAGAAGGGTACATATGGAAATTTTAATTACTGAGTATTGTTTAGGCATCCCACAGAGGTCCATAAATTATTTGACAAAATTTTATTCTTCTAGCATGTAATATTGGATTCCACTGTGAACACTACACTGCCACTAGCCGTCCTTAGATAGTGCGGTCTTTCTGAATGACAATCAAAGGATCATGAACCTTCGTAATTCTCTATGAATATGCTAGGTGTCCTGCTCACATGACCAGTTCAGTACATCATTCAATCCCCTTCATCCCTAAACAATCTATACTTTCCTCACCCATTTATTTTCTATGGAAAATCTTGTGCATACATTAATTTGAGAGAAAATTAATAACAGATTACTCATTAGTTCCTAAAACTACTGAGAGGGAATGCTTAAATTATATCATCCTAGGTCATCTTTTGATAAAGGGGACAGTAGCAAGACATGTTCCTGAAAATTGAAGACCATTGAAGATGCTGTAGCATGAACTAGGAGATTGGAACTAGAAGAGCTGGAAGATCACTTCGAACTGATAACAAAGAATGCAATACTTTAGCTTTTTCACATAATCAACAAGACTGACTATTCTCAAAGCTATGATGGTTCAGGAAAGTCCATTCCTTTCCAAAGGGCGTGAATATTTTGTGAAACATAAAAGGCAGCAGAATATTCAGTATTCACATTAAGTCATTTGTTTAAAGCAAACACTCATTTGTTAGAGTTTCCGAATGACCAAGGTGCACCATTCCATATGTAATTCTGAAATATTAAATATAAAAAAGTGTTCCTTATATTCATCATCTAGGTTTAAGTCAGAAAACTCATGACAGAACTGACAGAACTTTTAAAATAATTTCTAAAGGAAAAAAATTTTCTCAGAAGTATGAAGCTATATTTTCAAAAGGAGAATAAATCTGTATCTACCATTAATCAATTGTTATCCATCTTTCTATCATCTATCTTTAAACTGTTTGTTGCCTACCATCTATCTTTCATTGATTCATGTATTTTCCACAATTTACCTATATATCTATCTGTCTCTATAAAATCTATCCATCAATCATCTTTTTCTATGTTTATATGTATATAAGGACAGAGTGATATATATTTACTTTGGTGTATTAATTATTTGCATTAATCATGCTTTCTTAAAATTCAAACTTTGTTTACAAAAACACATTAAAATGTAATTTATGTTCCATGAATGAAAATGAGGGTCTTAAATCCAAAATACAATTATTCTGAGTCCAGCAAAGACTTCAAAGGCTTTTCACTCATTCTCAGTTGACAGTGTTGTCGCCCTCTTGCTCCTGCCACCTGGAACATCTTACCTTTGTTGCTGCGTCATAGCAGATGAAACCCGTGCTGAAGTCAATCGTGAGGCCCATTAGGTGACTCTCCAGCACACATGCATAGGTCTTGCACTGGGAAAAGCAGAGAATACTGTTAGCTTCCACATGATTGACACAGCATCGCTATCAAGGGGAATATAACATAACTTCTCTATGCATATAATACTTAGCATGTGCATAAGTGAGGTTCAGTAAAATAAGAAATTCCTAACATGAATATTGCTCTAGGTTTGATCCCCTGCATCATAATTTTACATGTAAAACTTTGGAAAGATGAATAAATATAGAACTAAAATATTAAAAAGACATAACTCCTATATGTAACAATTTGGGCCTCATATACAACATGAAACATTTTTATAGCTAGTTTTCTAGTTTTTTTGAATTTCATTTCAAGCTAAATGGTTCTATTGGATGAACTATAATCATAAATAACATGTGAGGGAACTATTTCCTTCAGCAATTTTCAAATGCTAATTCTTATATTGCATTTGTTTGTATTATATTTATACAATATATTACCTCTCACAAGTGCCTATAATTATGACTGAACATAACAAGTTATTTTTATCAGAATGTTATATACATAAGAACAAAGCCTAATTTGCATTAAAAACTTAAAACTATGAGAAATGTTTATTTGGAGTTAAAATAGTAGATTAGAAGCCATACTTAATGGGTCAAAAAAGTAGATGCTTTGGTGTGATTGTCTTTGCTTAATACATAGACTTCATAGATAGCCAAATTCACTCATTAGTAATGTATTAAAACTAAGATCAACATTAAAGAGGGTTCAAGGCTACAGTGTTTACCTTTTGTATAGGCTTAATTATTTGCCATTTCATTGTACATCTAATTAAAAGGAAGATTCCAGGTGAAATTGCATTTGTTATTGTGCAATAGAATTTTCTCATTTAGTTCAACTTTCCAAACTAAATTATATTGCCTCAATAATCATTAAATGGAAACAAATAAATAGAATGAGTTGAAGATCCAATCAAATAATCCTGTATAACTTAAAATGTCAACAAATCTGAGTGTATTTAATGCATTTGTATAATAAAATGCTTGTTTATTGTTTGATTGCTACATTTATGTAATGAGAAGCTATTTTACTGAGAAAAATTTTATAAACAAATTAATTTTTTGTGGAAGCTCCAACATGAATCACTTTGCAAGATTTTTCCATAATTATATATTATATAGCATCTATAGGTAATATATACGTAGGATAAATATCTTAAAGGCCCACTGGACATAAATTTTTACTACCAGATAAAGACACATACAGAATTAATAAAAATAATTTTAAATAAGTATAATTATTTTTTGACATTAGTATACTCTCCAAAACATATTTAAAAAGGTAATTGTTGTACAGGGTTAGTATATAGTTACAGAACAAATGTGTCCCTGAGTGTCAAAATTCATTGACCCTAGTAAAGCCAGTAATCTTAGCCTAAATGAATTACATCTCACATTATTTTTTTAAGTTAGGAAATGTAACCTATTTACCTAAGTTGTAGCTTTACTGTTTCAATATTTACTACATTTCTTAAGTTTAATTATAAATTTAAATGATAATGTGTATTGTATTCAAAGTGTGTACATTTATGGATCATCCTTTCAAATAAATATGTTAGCATTCATACTGAGTTTATTACAGGTTCAAATAAAAATATCAATGAATAATTAAATATATTTGAAGGGAGACAATGTCACTTTGTAGTCTTTGTAATACAAATCGATTTCAAAGTAAAAACACTTTTATTTATCATTTTTTCAATAGCATTAATCAAGTTATTAGTTTTCTTTTTTTGCCTATTTTTCATTAGGTTTACTCTTCTTATTGTTGTATTTTACTATGTTGAGACAGAGTCCCATGTGGCACAGACTGGACTCAAATTACCTTATACAGCTTAGGATGACACTCAACTTTATTGACCTGCCTTTATCTCTGAATTGCTGGGATTATAGGTAAGTATTGCCAGGTCCATATCTTCCATTTTTCCAACTTTAACGAAACTGGGATACTCATTCTATATGTATTGAATAACATTCTTCCTGTTAGTTTATTCACATTTGAAATTAAATTTTATGAAAATGAAAAATCCAAGCCATTCAAATAAATGTACCCATTTCTAATGTAGTAAACAAAGAGAAATTATGAAATATGAACAACCCAAAAGTTGAATAAATTCCAAATATTTTCCTTTGATTTCTGTCATCATATGTGTTTAAAAGATAACTGTCCATATATGATTGATCTCTGAGTTTATTGCAAGGGGCAGGAACCATTTTAACTCTGAATGCTCTATCTTGTTCCAAGTCAACCACAAAACCATTCTATGAGGTGTCTTGTTTCAGGATCTCATGTATTTGAGTAAGTTAAAGGACTTATCAAATCTGACCTAGATATGACTTCATACTGAAGAACTACAATTCACTAAGTACCCACTGGATACTTGTGATTTGCAAAATGTAGTAAACTTCAGTCCATGAAGGAATAATATAAGCAACCTCTGAAAAAAAAATGTTTCTAATGTCATTATGTGAGCCATCTGAAGAAAACAATAAAGGAAAGTGGTA
Source organism: Ondatra zibethicus (assembly GCA_004026605.1). Taxonomy (NCBI): domain Eukaryota; kingdom Metazoa; phylum Chordata; class Mammalia; order Rodentia; family Cricetidae; genus Ondatra; species Ondatra zibethicus. The sequence continues at coordinate 100,190 of PVIU01006366.1, forward strand.
TTTTTGCTACAGTGGGAAGAAGGGAGAGTCAGCAATGTTGCTGTGAAAGGGGTATGGTAGGCAGCCTTAAGAATTATGAGGTTGCCCATGCATAAAGTAACCTTTGAAGGAAGCTTCACATACTGTGCTTTGCTTTGAAGGCAGAGATGAAGGGAGTCATCTAGAAACTATGTGGTCAAGTCTACAGAATGGAAACAACCTCATAAATATTGAAATACAATATAAGATTATACAATATATGAGATTCAAATTATAGTAATATTTACTAGGAAGTAGACTGCAAAGGCAAAATTATGTAAAAGAACTTCAATAATATGGCTAATTATTCATTCTTCAATAACAGCTAAACATTGGATGCATTTGAGATGGGGGCAACCTCACAGAACTGTCCTCATGTACTTTGTGAACTCGAGTGGTTAGATCTCCCCAGATACCACACACACAGGTTCTTACCTGTATCCGTTCTACTTCTAAGAAGGTGGCTGTTTGGAAGGCTCGTTCCCATTGGGCAAGGTCACTCTCTAACTCCACCGAGAAGTAGAGGTCCTCCCCACACTCAGACTGCATAGTAAAGCAATGTTTCCGCCGATCCAGCAGGTCACTGTCCTGATGAAAACCTGGAGTTACACAGGCTGGCATACATCAATTCATAACAGTGTGTAGATTCTATAAAACATGTGAAATTCTGTACTGTCACTAATCTTATCAGAATACTCACTACAAACAGATTTCAAATGCCACACCTGTCACGATTTCCTTTTGTAACTACTGGTGCTCATCCACCAGAAGTGACTCTAGTTTCTGTCTTTACTAACAAAAGAATAACTACCTTAGTGCTCGACACACACCTCTCCCTGACTGCAAAATGGCCTGACGTACAACCACCTGACTTCCTTGCAAAGCTGTCTCGACACTGAGATGGAATAATGCTTATGATGATGTTGTGATCTTTCATAGGCATGAGAGAGTTTCACTGAAATGATTTTGCAAATCCTTTAAAAACCATGAACTCATAGGAAATCAGGAAAAACTTGAACACAATTTGTCTACCCCAATTACACTGTTTACCCCCAAAAGCAAACACTTTATTTATATGCTCAGTTTTATTTCATTGTGTCAAAGATTTTGCCCCTAGAAATTTCTTGGTTTGGTTCCAAGTTTTCCCTTAAGGCGTTTCCCTAAGCCAACACATTTCAATTCCAAGGTACATTCCAAATTCAGGATGTTTATATATGAAAAAGTATAGGAAAACAGGCTGTACTATTTTGATACATAATCTGAAATATTTATTCAGTGTACTAAAAATTGTTAAAAGGTAATCATTAATATTAAGTCTTTAGTCGAAGAAGGCATGCAAATGTATCATCACTAAACAGTGGAAATGCATCGAATCTTTGACTTTGACAATAATTTTGAATAGAATATCTAACTTCTTGCATCCCAATTTGACACCGGAAGAATAAAAGAAGTTACTTCCAGTATTGTAAAATTAACTCTAACGCTTGAAAGCATTCAGCAAGATAAGAAGATGGCATAGGCTCTGTCTAAAGGGAAAATACTAATGGCACAATGTGAATGCAGCACAAAGGTAAATAGGTGACCGGGTGCTTTTAGTGATTTTTAGCAAGTACTATATCCAGGGAGTGTCTCAGTGACAGATGTTAAATACAAATAGCAATAAATATGCTGGCACGATTATTATGAACGCAAGTGTAAAACTGCCGTGTGTGGTGCATCTGTATGGATTGATAAGAAACATAAACTGAACCGTGGCTGAAAGCGAGATTAACATTTAACATAAAGATCAAGATTGTTCTTCCAGAAAGAGGACAGCTTTGGCAGAAGCCCCAAGCAGGGGATAATTAGGCCATCCCGAATCCCACAGGAAATGTAAAGAGAAGTCAAGGCCTCACAGCATAGGTCAGGCACTGCTGAATTTGAACCTATCACCAAAGTTTCTTGGTGTCCTTTATCTGTGTGGTGAGTGTTTTATCTTCTACTTTAACTTTCAAAAATTAATAACTTGGGCACAAAATTTCAACTAAACATTTTAGTTTTCAGAAGTTGTCAATTTTATTATTGGTATGAGTGAGGGAGAGGTAGCTGGTGATTGTGCAAGCATGTTGAATGCTAGCCTCCTTATGTAATAAAATGTGTATGTCAACCAGGGACCTCATCCAGTTGCCAAACTCAATTTTCTTTTTCTGTAGAGTTTTTCTGTTTTGTTTTGGTTTTGATTTATTTTGTGAGACAAGATATACTATTGGTTTGAAACTCACTCATTAGATAAAACTTCAGGGCCAGCTAGCCCAGGAATCCTCCATCTTTTATTTATTTATTTATTTATTTATTTATTTATTTATTTATTTATTTATTTATTTATTCCATACATTGTTTTGTTTTATTTTTTCCATTCAAGAACATAATTAAAGAAATAAAATTTTTTTTCCTTTCTTCCCCTTCTCCCGGTCCCCTCCCACTACCCCCCCACCCCTCCTCCCTCCCCCTTCTTCCTTGAAAGAGGGCATGGTGCCCTG
>PVIU01006367.1:0-102669 GCA_004026605.1 Ondatra zibethicus
TTGGCTTCAGACATTGGTCCTGGAAGCAGAGTATGAGCTCGAATATGACCAATGTAAAATGGATTATCTCTTTGTAATATATAGTTTTGAATATGAGCTAATATATTTGAGACTGTAAAAATTATAAGATGGAGGCCGTCGCCTCCCATATCTCTCTTTTTCATATTTAGCAGCTGCTTTTTTTCAGATCTTTTTCTTCCTGGGAGTCCAACTCCTCCCCAGAAAGATTTAAATTCTGAAACTTATCCAGGACCGGGTATAAAGAGTGAGTCTTTTTCCTTCTCTCTCCTGTCCCTGTCCTTTTTCCAGATTGTTGAGGGCCCTTTCCTCCCCCTTCGGATCTGTTTCTTTGTTTCTGCTGGCCTTCCTTTTCTTTTATCTTCCAAGTCCTCTCCTTTGAAATCTGATTCCCTTGACTCTGACAAGCTGTCCTGGTGTCTTTGCAGGACTCCGCGGCTCTAACGCTGTGGAACGCTGCCTTATCGCTCTTTGTTTATGCGCAGCCTGCAGCGGACTTACACAGGCAGCCGCAGAATATCCAAGGGTCAATCTGCAGATTCAACATACCTGGAGGAACTTGCCGACCAGTCACCTGACCGGTCACCTCTTCACGTGTCGAGTTCTGAATCTTCTTTCGGCCCTCTCGCCCGGTGTCCCCAGGAGTGTTCCCGAGTTTCTGGCACCAATTCTGGCTGACTCCCGACCAGCGGAAAAAACAGCCAGACTCAGGATTCTTCTCGGATCACGCTTTATTGGAGAGCCCTTGGTTGAGGAAAAAAGCGGGAGGCGAGAGAGAGCCTCTAGGTTGAAGGCAGAGTGGGAGGCAAGAGAGAGAGAGGTCTAAAATGGCGGCTGCTTATATAGAGAGATATGACGCGACTCATGCCTTGATTGGCTGCTAAGTACCCGCTGGCACCAGAGTCCTCGGGATTGGTTAGGGACACCTAGGTTATTGCGCATGTGGGAAGCGCCTGGACGCTCAGTCTGGAAGCATTGCCAAATATGGAATTGTTTACCTCCAAACTGCAAGGATGCAAGCATCATCTTGTAATGGCGTTTGTGCCTATGGCTCCCTGCAGTCTACTTAAGAAGGGATGAAGTTGGCTTTCTGAAGCAAGAGGAAGCCCTCACCTGAGTTCTGCAACTGTCAGGTACTGGGTTTTGACAACCATGCTGTGAACTTGCAGACCGCTCCTCAGAGACTTCGGGAGCCTCACATCTAGCCAGTCTGACTCCCATACCCCAGTGCCAAGCAGTTTTAGTTATTGGATACTTACACTGAACTTCTTTTTGTTTAAATTTTTATTACATTTATTTATTATTATTTTTTTGGTGTGTGTGTACAGGCACTCACATGCCACAATATGCGTGTAGTGGCTTGATGGCAAGCCCTTTTATTGCTTGGTCATCTCACTGCTCCCTTTCCCATTTTACATTTCTGGGATAAATAGCACCATATTTTGATCTTACCTTACCTGGATATTGTGGGAGCTGATTTCTCATGTCTTTTTTTTTCCTCTGATATTTTTTTATTACTTTATAAATAAAAGGAATCAAAATTTCCACTTCCTTCCCTCCTCTCACTTCTCTCCCACTCCCCCATTCACCTCTTCCCCTCCCCCTCCAGTCCTAAGAGAGGGCAGGGTACCCTGCCCTGTGGGAAGTCCAAGACCCTCCTCCCTCCATTCAGGCTTAGGAAGGTATGCATCCAAATAGACTAGGATCCCAAAAAGCCAGTATATGCCATAGAGACAAATCCCAGTGCCATTATCATTGGCTTCTCAGTCTTCCCCAATTTTCAGCCACATTCAGAGGGTTCAGTTTGATGCTATGCTCATTCAGTCCCAGTCCAGCTGGATTTGGTGAGCTCCCATTAGTTCAGGCACACTGTCTCAGTAGGTGGATCAACCCCTCATGGTCCTGACTTCCTTGGTCATACTCTCCCTCCTTCTGCTCTTCAACTGGACCTTGGGAGCTCAGTCTAGTACTCCCATGTGGGTCTCTGTCTCTATCTCCATCTGTCACCAGACAAAGGTTCTATGGTGATATTCCCCTCACTCCACCCCCTCCCCCATGCTCCCAACTTTTGCCTGGCGATTTTGTCTGCTTCCAATTTCCAGGAGGATCTATATATGTTTTTTGTGTGTGGGGGGTTCACCTTATTACTTAGGTTCTCTAGAATCACAAACTATAGGCTCAGTGTTCTTTGTTTATGGCTAGAATCCACTAATGAGTGAGTACATAGCATATTCATATTTTTGCATCTGAGTTATCTCACTCAGGATAGTGTTTTCTACTTCTATCCATTTGCATGCAAAATTCAAGATGTCACTGTTTTTCCTGCTGAGTAGTACTCTAATGTGTAGAAGTGCCACATGTTCTTTATCCATTCTTCCATTGAGGGGCATCTAGATTGTTTCCAAGTTCTGGCTATTATGCTGCTATGAACATAGTTGAACAAATGCTTTTGTAGTATGACTGGGCATCTCTTGGGTATATTCCCAAGAGTGGTATTGCTGGATCCTGAGGTAGGTTGATTCCCAGTTTTCTGAGAAACCACCACACTGATTTCCAAAGTGGTTGTACAATTTTGCATTCCCACCAGCAATGGATAAGTGTTCCCCTTGCTCCACATCCTCTCCAGCATAGGTTATCATTGGTGTTTTTGATTTTAGCCATTCTGACAGGTGTAAGATGGTATCTCAAAGTTGTTTTGATTTGTATTTCCCTGATAACTAAGGAAGTTGAACATGTCCTTAAGTATCTTTTGGCCATTTGAAATTCTTCTGTTGAGAATTCTCTGTTCAGTTCAGTACCCCATTTTTTAATTGGGTTATTTAGAATTTTAATGTCTAGTTTCTTGAGTTCTTTATATATTTTGGAGATCAGACCTTTGTCTGATGTGGGGTTGGTGAAGATCTTCTCCCATTCAGTGGGTTGCCTTTTCGTCTTAATGACTGTGTCCTTTGCTTTACAGAAGCTTCTCAGTTTCAGGAAGTCCCATTTATTTATTGTTGCTCTTATTGTCTGTGCTATTGGGGTTATATGTAGGAAGTGGTCTCCTGTGCCCATGAATTGCAGTCTACATCCCACTTTCTCTTCTATCAGGTTCAGTGTGGTTGGATTTATATTGAGGTCTTTAATCCATTTGGACTTGAGTTTTGTGCATGGTGATAGATATGGATCTATTTTCATTCTTCTACAGGTTGACATTCAATTATGTCAGCACCATTTGTTAAAGATGCTTTCTTTCTTCCATTGTATAATTGTAGCTTTTTTTGTCAAAAATCAGGTGTTCATTGGTTTGTGGATTAATATCTGGGTCTTCTATTTGAAATTCTTCTGTTGAGAATTCTCTGTTCAGTTCAGTACCCCATTTTTTAATTGGGTTATTTAGAATTTTAATGTCTAGTTTCTTGAGTTCTTTCTATTTCTTTGGTCAACGTCTCTGTTTTTATGCCAATACCAAGCTGTTTTCATTACTGTGGCTCTGTAATAGAGTTTGATGTCAGGGATGGCATCATCCCTGAAGTTCCTTTATTGTATAGGATTGTTTGGCTATCCTGGGTTTTTTGTTTTTCCATATAAAGTTGATTATTGTTCTCTCAAGGTCTGTCTTGTTGAGGATTCTGTGTCTGCTCATGAGGGATTTTGGCCTGTAGTGAGTCTTAGCCTAAGTCTAAATATGGGACAGAAGAATTTTGTTTAGTTTTTCTGTACAAATACTGTTACTACTCAGTTTCCTTAGCCTCTCTGTATGCTACATTTTGAAATCAGTTTGATGCCACTGACAAGAAATTTCTGGTACTGCCTTTAATATAGAGATACATCTGAAAAAGTGACAGTAATATTGAGTCTTACAATTTATTATTAAATTACACCTTTACACTTATTTCAATGTTTTGTGAATTTTTCTTGTTTTTATAAATTTTGTATAAATTTTAATAGTTTTATCTAACATATTTTGTGATGACATTGTAAATATTTATTTTTTTAACCATTCAACCTCACTGTTGTTAGTATACAGAATGCAGCCTGCTGTTCTGTATTGACACTGTTTCCCAAAATCTTGCTAAATCGAACTATTAGAAATATTGGTAAATTCCCTGGAATTCTTTATATCAAAATCATGTTTTCTATGAATGGAAGCAGTTTTTCTTCTTCTAACTGGTATGCATTGCATTGTTTATGCATGAATTTTTTCTTGCATGTGTATGTTGAACATCTTCTGCCTCCCATCTTTTTCCTCTCTATTTTATATTCTCCTCTCTCCTCCCCTTAATCTTTGTTTCCCTAGGCAATTTCACTTCTACTCTTATTAGATGTTTATTTCCCCCATTCTGTGTGTGTGTGTGTGTGTGTGTGTGTGTGTGTGTGTGTGTATAATTTTATGTGACTATAAAAACTTTAGGAACCACCAATGAGAGCAATCATGCAATATTTTTCTTCAGGAGCTGGATTAATTTGCTTAATATGGTGTTTCCAGTTGCATCAATTTTCCTGCAAGTAACAGAATTTCATGTTATCTGAATGCTTTCATGCTCCTTCATGGCTGAACACTTTTTCACTGTGCACATACATCACATTTTCTTATCCATTACTCTCTTTGGACACATAGGTTGGCTTTATGACATAGCTATGGTGAACAGTGCTACAGCCTCCACTGATGTGCAAATACCTCTGTGACTATTGACTTTCAACCCACAAGGGTGCTGTAGCTGGCGCATATGCAGCATTTATTTGAAGAATTATTTTGGTGATGAAGATTTCAGGAATATTCTAAAGAGTTTCCACGACAGACACCACTTAGACTCTCGGACTCTAACTGTGGCATTATAGACAGGATTTTTCTTCCCTCCTTTCTTTTCCCACCCCACCTTAAGCCTAGAGTGAGGTTAAGGATACAACTATTTCTAGTTTGCTCATATTTTAAAATCATTTATGTGCTGAATTTTACCAATTACTCTTTTTGCATCTGTTGAGATGAGTACACAATTTTTCCTAATTAGTCCTCAATATCCATATACACCTCAGAGATATCATGGTTTTGGCTGTAGATCATTATGGCGAAGTGAAATAGTCAATGAAACAATTGCAATATTTTTTGTTTCCCTGTAATTATGAATGTTATGCTTGTACTAGAGTGTAGTTTGTCATGTGTGAAAATAGAGTTTTGTCTGGATGTTTATAGCACTTAAAAGTATTTCAGTGTTGAAAATGCTAAACATCCCTCTGGTCTTCAGGGAGTCATAATCATTTGCTAGCAGAGAGTCTTGCCTTGATGCTCCTGGCTGTGGACTGATCAAGGTATGGTTGCTGAAGCCCGAGATGATGGAGGCAATTGCTGGAAATAAGACAACAGCATTTTTCATTTTTATTAAGTCTTTCTTTCAAGAAAGCTTCTTTCAAGAAGCGCTTTGCTGTAGCAGGCAATGTTGTTGCACAGAATTATGCATACAGTACTTTTTGTTGTTGTTCTGTTTTAATTTTGTTTTCCTTTATTTTTGAGGCAGGGTCTTACATGGCTCAGGCTGTGTAGGTATGTAGCTAAAGCTGATTGTAAATTCCTGCTCCTCCTGTCTCCATTTTGAAAGTACTGGGACTGAGCATCTTGCCACTATGCCTAGCTACTCTATAATGATTATCATTTCAGCATGTGGCAGTTTGAATGAAAATGATAATTCCAAGATATATGAGGGATATGTGAAGTATCTTTTGTTACTGATGTCTAGTTTAATGTCTCTGCAAATGCTTTGTTTGATTTTTATTCTTATGAATTGGTAATTTGTTTAAGTGATGGCTAAGTGTGCAATTGAAAAAAGTGTATCTTTTATTATCATAGTAAGGGTCAACTTTTGCATGCCTTCAGATGAAGAGTTCTTTTAATTTATGTAGATGGAAGTTTCTGTCCCTCCCAGTCCTGCAGCTGTTCAGTCCCAAGGGAACACACAGAGGCTTGTATCAATTATAAACTGTTTGGCCTGTTAGCTCAGGCTTATTATTAACTAGCTCTTGTAACTTAAATTAACCCATAATTCTTAACTATGTTTAGCCATGTGACTTGGTACCTTTTCTCAGTGCAGCATTCTCATCTTGCTTCCTTTGCATCTGGGTGATGACTGCAGACTGAGCCTTTCCTTTTCTCAGAATTCTCCTAGTCTGGTCACACCACCTATTATACTTCCTGCCTGGCTACTGGCTAGTCAGCATTTTATTAAACCAATACAAGTAACAAATCTTTACAGGGTACAAGAGCATTATCCCACAGGACATTTATATAAATCAAAATTGGGGTACACACAGTTATATGCAAAAATGTGCTTGCTTAAGGCTACATTAGTGGAAGGAATAAACACCACAAGATGAATGAATTATGATTTGGGGTCAAGAAATATGTTCCCCTCCATAGAGTTTATAATGTCATAGAGTTTATAGAGTCAGTGCTTTTTTTGGGAGGGTGGGCGTGTTTCAAGACAGCGTTTTTCTATATAACCCTGACTGTCCTGGAACTCACTCTTTAAACCAGACTTGCTTTAAACTCACAGAGATCTGCCTGCTTCTGCCTCCCAAGTGCTGGGATTAAAGGTGTGTACTACCACTGCCTGGCTCCCTGACAGGTTTTACTTGAAGTCTAGCTTGAGTTTTCTGATAGTTGGGGACATGGAACATTAGAAGTTAAACTCGTGCAGGGCCTTGGCATAGATTCTGACCTAAGAGGAGGACCAGATGCGAGCAATGTCACCAATGACTGATTTAAGTAAGCCCTTGACATATTGTCACCAGCCCAGGCTTCTAGGAGCTCTGACCTCCACCTGCCATCTGTCCTGCGGGGAGTGAGAAACAGCAGTGTGATTGCAATTCCGTGATTTGATTCCAAATGAACCTTCAGGATGCATTCATCATGGAATGTAGACTCTACATCCAGGAACTGCAATGTTTGGAGATAAATTGTTAATTTGGCCAAACCTTCTCCTCTGTAAGCACCTGGAGCATTCCCACAGTAGACAGCATTTCAGATTGATTCATCTGTGAAGTTACAAGAGCAAAAAGAAAAGAAAAAAAAAGAAAACATCTGTTTCTCTTGTTGTAGAAAGAAACAGGACCAGGCTCAAGACTCTGTGTGTGTGTATTGCATGGTGGTGGTGGGGGGAAGGTTGTCACTTGAGTCTGCTTACTGTTCGCTGACTTCTTGCGGGGAAGATGCCATAGATGTGTCAAGCAGGGAGGACAAACTGGCCCACAGTGCAGTCATCTCATCTATTGCCAGGGAAGGATGCAAACAAGATTGCCTCAACATGACAGGAAACAAAACACACTGCCTGTTATTTATTTATCTATTCATTTTTTTAACTTACATTTTATCATGTTTAAAAATATCAAGAAAGTCTTATTTATCCTTGCAATCTGGCTCTTTGAGCTCTCTCTTCCCCTTTTCCCCCAGGGAAAGCTACGTGAGGTCAATGATCAATACTAAATGAATCTCACATCTCCTTAGAGAATTTGACAGTTCCAATTTATGCAATTTCTTAGAATCAGCTTTCCATTTATTTTTATTTGCCTGAAAAATGGCTGGGTTTTTGATGCACATTTTAACATGTCAATGAAGTCAGAAGTTATCAAGTAGTCTCAAAGAGTAATGTATTTTTCCCCACAGGGGAAATACTTTTCCCCAAGGGGTAAAATTATGAGCATCTATTGTCCAAATGATTTTTCAAATTGTTTTAGTCAGAGGCAATCAGATAAAGGGAGATCTTGTCCATAAGGGGCCCTTTCGGAAGAGAGAATGGGCAGTCTTCCCCTATGAAGTTTGCTGGCTGCACGGTGGTCAGGTCCAGACCAAGGCCCTATTAATCAAGTCTGACAGGAAAGCACACACTGCACCCATGGCCTTCAGGGTGATGTATGAGCATCCAACATACTGTTTGTTTCCCTTGACAATTCCCAGCACCTCCTTTCCATCCAGTACCAAATAATCACAGATCTACAGGGTGGGAGAATGTGAGGGAGATGGCTTGTTGGTTAAGTGATGGATTTGCCTCAGGTACAGACATCAGCGGGAACTAATGAATCAGCCAGCAGAGGCAAGTACCAGTTAGAGATTGAGTCATTGGCCCCCCAAAACCACATGCTGTTCCCCTTGTCTGAACAGCAGAGCTTTGGGCAAATACCTACAGAAATCTCCAGGGCAGCTAGAACTGGCGACCCATGTGTGCCTAAAAGCCCCTAAGATCATGTTTCCCCCTTTGGCACACAGTTCAGCATTTGGATTCCCTGCTTCTCTTGGTCAAAAAGTCAGAAAAGACACAGAAGCTGGTGAGTTTGTTGCCCACAGGAAAAAATAAATGAAAACTCAGTAGTTTTCAAAAGGACAAACTCTCTAAGCTTTTTCATGTGGGTCTTTGGGCATCTCACATTAGGTCAAGAGTAAGAAAGCATAATCAGAGGAGCCCAGGAGAGCGGGATTCTTCTTTGTCTACATGGAGGTGTTGCCACGAAGGATTCCACGAGTAGAGAACAAAACAAAACAGAAACCAGTTCTCAAAGGGACCCCTATTGTCCTTCCTGTGACACCGAACCATTTTTTTGTTGTTGTTAATAAATCTATATCCATGTATTTATTTATTTACAGGGACTGCTGAGACCGCGGAGTTCCTGTTTGCTCTGTTTCTTTGGAATAAAGTTATTCTGTGGTCAGAGACACCTAAGCCCACGAGGCACGCGCCATCCAGATCTGAGCACAGGCTGTTTACATGACCTTCCAGGAAAAATATTGACAAGGCAGTAAAAATACTTTTCTTGATTGCTCAGCCTTGTATTTGAAAGTTGAAATTGCAGGGACTTTTCTCCTTTAGTTGTTTGTTTTTGGCTTCTCTATTTTTCTACCTTTTGGCTTTTGGGAAGGAGGGAACTTGCCTTTGAAAATGCAGTCTATTTATGCCCACTGTGAAAGTCGAGGAACAGAAAAAGCCTTTACAGCAGCCTCACTACTTCCCTCCGATGAGTTCTCCAGCTGTTTGAGGGACAGGGTCTCTTGGCTTCTGGAGATAAGGAGAAAAAGGAGAGTTTTTCACAGACTAGAAGAAACTTCAAAGAACAAAGAAAGCACTTGCTGTCAGTTCTCAGGAAGGGCCACCATTCCTTCCCACTTGCCTCTGACCAAAGATTAGGAAGAGTCACAGACATGGTGGCATGAGCTGAGTCTCACTTTATGTATATATACATGCATGCATGTGTGTATGACTGCATGCATGTGTGTATGACTGCATGCATGCATGTATGTTGTCAGAGCACAAATATGTGTATGGCTTCATGTATATATGCATGCATTCATGTGCTTATCTGTTTGAGACAAGGTCTCACTTTGTATCCCAGGTTGGACTTGAACTTCTGATTTTCCGATTTCAGTCTCCTGAATGCTGGGATTATAGATCTGGGGCATAATTCCCTATCTGAATCTGACTTTATTGACATTATGCAACCTCATTTAACTCCATCATGATATTCCAGAAGCAAGAGATCCACCCCATTTGGTCTCTCCTGGCCACCTACTATTAGCTCTGCACTCTACTGTTTAGCCAATCTCTCTTTTATTTGTTACCTATCTAACTGAATTTGAAGTGTATATTTATCTGACTATTTTAGTCTTTGTCATTTTCATGAAAGTTAAAGGTACTGATATTCTGGACGCAGACACTATATTCACATTTTATTTTTGCTTTTGATTGTAATCATAGTTGAGTGACATTTTCACTGATCTTGAATTAGTTCAGAAGCGTAGTACTTATGTATCTTGGCTTTCTTATTGATTGACAGGGCTGATTTTATTTTTCTTACTCTAAAAGAGCAGATGGAACTTGCCACTCTTAAAGGAAATTGCTCACAGAATCCATATCAGTGCTGTAAAATATCCCTTTGAGTGTCTCCTGAAAATATCCAGGTATTTCCTAGGGAATCTACAATGCATTGCTGTTACAGCCGGACATTGGACGCCACTTCCAGGTTTAGGTACAGATTCCTTTTGAAACATTTCTACTGAGGGATTCCCCACAGAACTTCGCTGCCTTAGTCTGTGGAGCTTGCCCTTTATGCAACACGATCTTTGCCTGCTTCATCTTCCTTCATGAAAACACGTATACTTCTAGCTAAGCAGCCATGCAGAATACACAGAGGACATTGACTGAGATAAAGGAATGAAACTATCGAGTCTCTTAGCAAAGACATCCAGCTGCTCACTCCTGGAAAATACACAACTGGTACTCAGCAAAGAGGTGCTTGGGTAGGTTAGTACTCCTCCGCTGTTGGGGACTGGGGCTCACCTGTCATCTCAGTTCCCAGCTCACAGAGAGTTAAACTACCCTTTCCTTAACAGTTCACATGATGTTGGGTCTCCTCTTACTGCTAGCAAGATATCTTTTAAACCATACCACCACAGGGCTGGAGAGATGGCTCAGCGGTTAAGAGCACTGCCGGCCCTTCTGCAGGTCCTGAGTTCAATTCCCAGCAACCACATGCTGGCTCACAACCATCTGTAATGTCCTCTGAAGGAAGAGACCTGGCTAGTCATCCTCATCAACTTAGACCATGAAACCCTATATGGACAAGTTCAACAGAACTGCAAATATATGGGCTGCCCATGCATGCTGAAGCATTACCAGGACATATTCATTTTTTCACTTTTCACGTCTTAAAGGGAGTAATTCAGTGATTCAGTTGCTACAACAAGATGAGTCCGTATGAGTCACCCTAGTGGGAGGCAGGTGTCATTCCACTATAATTGCCAGGATATCTGTCCAGCTACTGCATCTATAGCAAGCATATCACTTAGCCTTACTAGTGTACTTACACATGTGCCCAGTAAACATGGGGGAACTTGAACACAGAGCTAGCTATGTGCTACATGTTGTTCAGATGGCAGGGGAGCCCCTACTCCCTACTGTCACATCTGAGGAAGATACTCTTATTTATCATTGGTTTTCAAAGCAAGGATAAAGAGTGAGTCCAGTCAATTTTGCCATGGTCACCAAAATTTGAAAGCAAATTGTCAGAGCTCACCTAAGGACACTTGCAGCGCTGGTGATGGCCTAGAGCTGTTTATGTGGCCTGGGAGGTACCTAACCCAGATGAGTCACTCACATTTAGCTCCTAAGATTTTGCCAATTTCTCTATTTTAGAATCCACAAATATTACAATTTCCACGAGAAACCTCAGAGGTCCCATTTCTGGCTCAGGAGAGGGTTAACACACTCCACCCAAGAGTCTTCCAGTCCTCGACTTCATTCATTTTCCAAAACCCGAGCATGTTCTGTTTATTAGTCCACTGCACATCGTTAAAAGAAAACCCACACACCAACAGTTAGCTGAATCCCAGCCACGCAGTGTTGCAGTGACCTTGACCTCATCTCCCCTTCACACACTCTCGGATTTGATCAGTTCCCAGAACCCAACGTTCTGCAGAGAGGCCTCTGACTCAACAAAGGAGGGCGTTTCAATGGCCTTCTTCCACAAGGAATTAAGTGCTTTCTCCTGGTGTGCCTCTTGACATCCGTTCAGCAAGCGTTAAAGAAGCAGGTTTCAGCAGTCAGATGTATGCGATGTGCAGAGAAAGCCTACATATGTAGGACTGGAGGGAGCTGGGCCTTGGAATATTTTCCTCCCGCCTCTGCTCAATGCCATTTGAGCTTCACGACTTTGAGGTTCTTTGTCTCTGCTTTGAGAATCAAAAGCGGTGTCCCTGAAGGTAGCGCAGCTGTTGCCAGTCTCCAACACCCTCTTGTGATTCACTTGATCCTTAAGAGGCTCGATCAAGGTCTGGTCTCGAGAAGGAACTTAAAAGGGAAAAGTACACCTGGTTCCAAAGCACAAAACTGTTGGAAGAGACCTGGCAGAAATGACCAGTGGTGACTCAGGCAGGCCAGCACCCCTAACAAGGGCACTGCATATTTGAAGTAAAGGGACCCTCACACTTTTGTTTTACAGACATGTTCTAAAGGGCTGACTCCCTCGTCATGGTCCCACATTTCTCCAGGAGTAAACCAGTCTGAGCTGTGGCTTTAGGCTTCTGACAATGGGCTAGCATCCCCAAAGCATCATTAGGCCGAAGGAGGATGTAGGTTAAGGGATGTTCCTGAGCGCCCGTGATCCGGCAGGAAGTACTTCAGTGGGTGGAACAGGATGGACACATGACTACAGCACAAGGATTAATAAAGTAAGAAGGAACGTCTCCATCTTTCAAAAATGCTTGCCTTAATTTGTGTGGACAGCTATTCATCTACAGTCTGTGTCTTAGTTTCCTCTGCAAACAGAAAGACTGTTACCCACAAAGAGGAAGACACGCCAGAGGAGCCACAATTTGGTCCTCAAAGTGCAGTCATATAGATGGGAACTCTTCTCCATGTGATTTGATGAAGGCAAGGCTCACCCTTCAAGTCAGCCCATTGAGGTCCTGGGTAAAGGGGTGTTTTTCTTCAATGGTCCTCACAGTAGGTACCTAGCACATACTAGATTCTTAAGACTTATTTTCATGGATGCTACATTTTAAGGTCTTCATTTTTTTTGTTTAGTTGACTGACCTTGAATTTAATTGTTCATAATAGGCTGGGGGAGGAAAAAAGTCAGCGAATGGTAGGTTGTTGACAAAGATGTCTTCCAACAATTTTTCCATGCCTTTCCCAAATGGCACACTGCCATCAAGATGCAGGCTGATTCCCTACCTCCTTTATGAATTGTTCTAATACAGTGCAGTGGAAGCAATGTTCTGGAATTTCTCAGGCCAGACTTGAAGAGGACTTGCTGCTTTAATCCAAAGTTTGTATCTATATGTCATTGAAGGAAGTTTGTGTTAGGCTGCACATGTGGAGTAAGAGAGGCCCAACCAGTTCCCAGCCATCCCAGCCCCTTTAACTGAGATGCCAAATATGTGTGTCTATGATCTTGGGTGTTCCAGCCCTCGCTGAGCTCCTAGCTGAATGTAGCCATGTGGCTGACCCCAGCTGACATAACTGGTAAGGGTCCAACTGAGTCCAGCCAACCTACAGAGCCATGAGAAATAACAAATCATGCCGTCTTAATCCCTGTGTCTTGAGGCAGTTTATTAAGCAGCAATAAATATCTGGAAGCCACAGGGAGCTAGGCTTGCCCAGCTCAGAACTCCTGATTCACTGCAGGGGAGAATTTCTTTGTGGTAGCTTATCTGGTATGGAACCTTTGTCCCTGTCACACATTGTGCTTCCTGTAGAGCAATTGTGGAAAGTCACACCAAGGGTTGGTATAACTTTAAGAGCCATATCCTTGGGACTTACCTAACAGAACTCCTGTCATGGAAAGGGCAAAGAGAAGGAGTGCTCCATGGGCAGAGTGATGAAGAAGGTAAAATTTGGTCCTGGGTTAGCCATGTTAGTATCTTGATCTAACCCAGTAGATTCGCAAGGCATCACTAACCAGAATAAGAGTAGCGACTGCCTATCGCTCTATGTTTAGAAAGTGCTTTGATGTTCTCTGTTTCATTGGCTGCTGACCTTAAACTTTTGAGAAAAATATACCTTAAAAGAGAAAGTCAATTTCTGTTGAGATGTAACCCACAGGAAATAAAATTCTTGCCCTTTAAGTTCATGAGTCAATGGCTTTCAATAAACACACACATCATGTAACTCCCTCCTGCTCCTGAGTTAAGATTGGTTTAGAATCTTTTTTTTTCCAGAAACCCCCCTCTACCTTTCTCACTCAGTGCTCTCTACTGTGTCACCTACACAACCTCTGATTGACTTTCTGCAATTATGAAACAGCTTTGATATTCCCAGAGTCTCATAGCATGAAATAATTGGCTATGTTCTCATCCCATACCAGTTTCTTTCATCCAGTAGAACCGTAAGACCCAGATGTATTGTTGCACACAGTTTTTTTTTTTCGGGGAAGGACTTGGTTTTCCCATTTTGGTACTTAAAAATTTTAATCTTATTTGTGTGTGTGTGTGTGTGTGAGAGAGAGAGAAAGATAGAGAGAGAGAGAGAGAGAGTGAGAGAGAGAGAGAGAGAGAGAGAGAGAGAGAGAGAGAGAGAGAGAGATATCCCTAGCCTTTGTTTGCTTGGGACATGTCTTACTTATATACCTAGGACTGATTTCAGGCTTGCTATAAATCTCAGGTTGACCTTGGAATCATAACCCTTTCAGCTTTGGCCACCCCAATGCTGATGTTACAGGCATGACCACCTGTGCTCTTCAGACCAATCACACATTACTTTCATAAAGTGGGGGAAAGAGGCCAGGTGCCCACATTAGTTAGCTACATTCTTGATGCCTTAGGAAACATTGATTATACTACCCCAAGTATAATACCCAAATAGCGAAGACATCCCCAGCACAAGGAAAGTTATTCTGTTAGACTGATTCAAAGATTATTTTTTCCCCTTATGGCGTGAGTATCTGCTCCATATAAACCAATCAGAACCCTTTTGCCCAGAACATTTGTGCTGGGAACACGGAGCAGAGCTGTAGAGGATGGTGCAGGTGCATGGCCAGGGAACCATGGTTCCTGTCCCATGAAAGAAATTTAAATTAAGAGACAAAGAAGCATCCAGAGAAAGGCAATGACAAAGAGGAACAGAAAGCGAACCCTGGCAGTTTGAAATGTGAGTTGTATTTGTGTTTGAGGGCTGGTAGCATCCTTGACTTTGAAGTGAGCTGGTATCCAGCATGTCACTTGACACCTTACATTGTTTCTGCCTCTACCAGTGAACTTTCTCTGAGTCACCCAGAGTCAGGTTTCTGCCACCTGTAATCTAAAGACCCTCCACTAACACAGAGCACTTAAAAGGGTTTAACTGGGGTTAAACATTTGCATAAAGTTACCAAATCCTGGAGAAGACTCTCAGCTTTCACAGTAATCCTAGCTGAAAACACTGTGTCTGTATCCAGCAAGAATGACAGAAATGTATCTACCCATCCAAACATATTCTGTCCCCATGTAGCATGTGCAGAAGTTGAACTATTAACAGTGTGCCCTAGGAGGAAACCCAATCCTACAAAGCCTATGGATGACAAAATCTTATATAAATACTCCATGTTCAAGATCAGTAGATTCTATACATATTTGTTTCCTACTGAGAACTCCTCTTTTTTTTTTTTCAAATGGAAAATGACCCGGGTTTTTATAACAAATGTGAGTAAATCTGCTCTCAAATTCTTCTCATATCAGATGCAGGTAGTGGATGAAAGTCCTTTGGGTACAATACTCCCATGAGAGTGACCAGGGGTAGTTCACCTCTCTTTAGGTAGCACAAATACCAGACACAAAAAGAAATCCTTTTTTCTTTTTGAGTTTTAACAAATATTTTCATTAGTTCTTTGAGAATTCTATACATCATATTTTGATCATACTAACCCCTCGTTTTTTCCCTTAACTCCTGCTTCCCCACTCACTGACCCCCATGATCTCCTCTAGATCATTTTAATTGAATAAGTCGCTGGCTCCAATTTATGCCGTCCCTATACATGTGAGGGTGATTGTGGGGCCATCTACTGGAACATGAACAGTTACCAGAAGCCACACCCATAAGTAAACCCTCTTCTCTCTGTCCCAGAGCCATTAACTGCCCATAACTCCGCATTTGGGGAGTGTTGGGCTCACAAACCCCTTCCAACCCCATGCTAGAGTGTAAGGTTGGCTTGATCTTGCCAAGGTCTTAGGCAGCAACCATAGCTGCTGGGCTTTCCTGAGGGCAACAGTCCTGCCATGTCCAGAGGACACAGTTTTGCCCTCATTCTCCCTAACCTCTTGTTCTTGACATCTTTCTGCTTCTGCTCTTGCAATGATCCCTAAGCCTTGGGGATAGAGTGTGACATAAGTGTCCCTTTTGTAGTTGTGGACTCCATTGACACTTATTCTCTATACACGGGCTAGTTGTGAGTTTCTGTGTTGACCACCATCCACCCCATGAAGAAATTTCTCTGATGAGGACTGACAGCTGCCCTAGAGAATTAACACATCCCTTGTTTATCATGCAAATGAGGGTTCCATTTACTGGAGAGCAGTTATTGTCAGTGCCCCCCCAAGAGAACTAGGTAAGTAAATGAAGTTGACGCCTGTTGAATTTCCCATCCTTCTCTTCTGCTATTCTCACCGCAGTGAGTTTTAGTCTATACTTTACTTAGCAGCTTTTCCCTCCAATTGTTTCCATTTCTCCTTCTTTCCCTACATAATCTTCAGCCCAAAGCCAAGCCTTCTAACCCCTCCCCATAAAGCTCCCGGGTGAGCAGAAGGGAGAACATTCAACAGTTTCCATTCCAGAGCTCTATGTTCCCGGGGTCAGCATGCTCAGAGGGTAAGCATGCAAGAACAGAGGATAATTAAATTACAGATTTCCATTGTGTTCAAGATGTTTAGCTCTTACACACATGTAGCAATTCTTGATTGCTTAAGAGGTCCCTGGCGTGTTTTTGGCAAGAGAAGGCCTTCGCATGTGCCTGGCTATAGTCCAGGTGACATGTAAAGTTCTGGGATTGCTTAGCTACTCCTCTGCCTGTTTGCTTCCAATTCCTTAGAAAGAAATTGAAAACAAGGATGAAGAAAGACAAGGCGTGTTGACTCTGATGATTCAAATGATTCCTTTTTGCTAAATCCCAAGATAAAGCTCATGACCCAATAGATAAGACTCTCCTCAGTGGGATACTTGAAGAAAACAAGAAGCAACAGGAACTCTCATTAAATGTCAGTCAAGAAAGATAAAGGCCAGCTCTTGAGAATGTGCATCTGTGCTGTGTGTATGCGTGTTGAAGTTCATCTTAGGAGTGCAATAGTGTTTTTAATGACTTTCAGTTCTGCTTAGGATGAGAAGCTAAGGGAAAAAATAACCCTAAATGCTCCCCACGCACTGTTTTCTAATGTGGGTTCTAAGGATGTGACTCAGGTCTTTGCTTGCAAGGACTTCTTGTTTTTAAATCACTGAACCATCACCCCAGCCTTATTCTGATGTGTGCTTGTTGTCCCAGGACCTGCGAGACAGTGATAGGCAGAACTTTGGGACTCACAGGCCAGACAGCCTAGCATTTTCTTGGTGAGTCCCAGATCAATGAGAGATTTTAACTGAAAGCAACAAAGTGGACGGTGCTCGAGGAGCAACAGCCAAAGCCAACCTCTGTATGTATGTATGCACGCGTGCAAGAGAAACTGCACATACAACCACTTACACCAACAACTTAGAAGAGAGGCTCACAAAGAGTGAAAATTGAAAATATTAATTTGTTTAGAGTTTTCATTTGCAATTTAACATGCTTAGTCATAAATAAGTAAGAATCTGGAATTTAAAATGAAGTTTGGAAAGGGAACAGAATCCTTGAAGGTCTCAAGTCCCAAGAATTTGCATCCTTGAAGAGTCAAACTTCTTTATCTCTTCTTCTCCCACCACAACTATTCAGCCTTTTGTTTTCCTGATATCTCCAAGGGACAGGTGAATCTGCTTATGTGTGTTGGGAAACAGCAAGCATCATTCTCTCTTGGCTCCGATACAAGATATCCCTCGCTTTACAGGAAGAGTACTTCCCCCGTCCCTTGCAAGAAAACCACATGGCAAATATAGCAGCGTGTCTGTCAAATTCTCAATTAAAGAGAGATGAGACGGAGGCAGCTGTGAAATTTGGTAGGAGCTGGTGGGATGCACAGTTGCCCAGGCAGAGAGAGAAACCCCTGATGCCCTCTCTCCTTGTTTAGAGTTGAGAAACCTACCACCTGGCATATGTTCTGGGCTTCGTCTTAAGATAGAGCAGAACACTGTGAATATGGAGCAACTGTGGGCTATTTGACTGGCATAAAGTTAACAGTCTAGAAAAATATATGACGATGAAGGAGGGAATGAAGATGAGGGTTGCTTTGTGTAAACCTGCCACTTGGTGTAAACTGGTTTAACTGGCATTTAGTTGCCCAGTACCAAAGAATGAGGAGTGCTTGTTGGAGATAACACGCAGGAAACAAGTTTTTCATCATGAATAACTTCAAGGCTGTGTGGCAGTAAGAGGTCTGGGCAAGAGTTTTGGGTATCTGCAGATCAAGAGAAAGAGGCCAGTCCATAATAGAAAAAGTAGTAAAAAGTGGAGAAACATAATATAGACGGCGCAGAGCAGCTTAGGTACCAGGTGGACAATAACCACGGAGACCAGTTCCCCTCCCCCCCGTGCCCATTCCCATAGCAGCTACTCTGAAATTGTCCTTTGTGCCATGTGCACGCTTTTCTTGTCTTTCCTGTGATGCATTCTCAGGGCTTGGCTGAGCCATGGACTGCATATGTATTTTCTGTCTTTTGTTGTTGTCTCTATCACCACATCACTGGGAACAAAAATGAATGTTCCATAAATGCTCTTTCTTCAGGATGTCCCCAGAGCAGGCTGGAGGATCAGGCTTCACAGTAGATAATAGTGTAAGGCATCAAAATGATCCGTTCTGGAGAAACTACTGCTTTTCTTACCAGGGAAGTTTTTCACAATAATAATTTGGTGTGTGTGTGTGTGTGTGTGTGTGTGTGTGTGTGTGTGTGTGAGAGAGAGAGAGAGAGAGAGAGAGAGAGAGAGAGAGAGAGAGAGAGCACATTTACCTTCTGTGTTCCTCTAAGGACTATGGTCCAGCCCTATGATTGTTTGCAAACTCTTTATGAGGCAGGCCCAGGCCAGTCTTGATTTTGCTATGAAGCCAAGGATGACCCTACACTCCTCAGCTGTTTGTCTCTGCTTCCCAAGTGCTAAGACCATAGGTATGTCTACCACACTCAGTTTCTGTGGTGATAGGGACTGAATCCCAGGGCAGCCAAGTACTCTTAACCAAGCTATGCCCCGACCATGTTGTTGGCTTCTTGAACTCTGTGTACAAAAGAATGATTTCAGAAAAGAACAAGGCAACTATTGGGCATGGAAGCAAATGGGGAGGCACTAGGCTATGGATATGTGCAGCCAGTACTTTCTAGCTGCTCAAGCTTAATATGCCACATGCTACCAATTTGAACTTGACAGTAAAGGGAGCCTAATTCATTGTCACAAGGGGTCAAAAATGTCATCACCTGACAGATAACGAGCATGAAGTTTGACACTCAGTACCCTGAAGCACCAGCTCTAGATAAAAGAAAGAACAGTGGGCACCAACCCTTGACCTGGTCATGATATGAGACATTCTCTTCAGCTACACCAAGAAGTTTATGGTGTAGCAAACTTTCCCGGTGGTAGGGCCAACAGACTGGAGGGCACCAAGTAGCGCTTTATGAGAGCCATGGAGAAAAATGGTGTTGGAATTTTTTGCTTGCTCGCCACCTCCCCTTTTTGTTTAGCTTAGCCAGCTCTGAAGTCAACTGTAGAAAAGGCCTTGATTATCAAATGTAATATTCACATACGATTTCTCCATTCAGCCTCACATGGGGAAACATAGAGGGCTGCAGTGTTCCTTAATAAATTACCTCTTCGTGTAGCAATTAACCCCCTTCTGTGAAGGCTCAATGTTTCCTTGGTCCTGTGCCAGCGCTAACAGCTATGGCTTAGCATTCTTTTTAATGGGCTGCATTTACTGCTGAGAGCAGGGAAACATAAAATATTAACACTTAAGCATCTTTTACACTTCTTTGAAAGTTAGATTACGTTGAAAATATAACTGACTTTTCATTCTTAAACCTGGTATTTACTTAGAATTCCACTGGACCTATGAACATGTTTCAGTAAGTGGTTTCTGTTGATTTATTAACTGCCATGAAGACCTGATGGAAACTCCTGGCCACCAAATATTTAATATGTTTTAGTCATGCTTATGAAAGTCTTGTTTACCAATTCAATGACTTCTCCATATTTTTGGAGAAGATAAATGACTTAGACTACATCACGATGAGAGTCTTATACTTCTAATTCTGGGATATGTGTATAGGATAGACAGGTACAGCACAGTTACTTGCATACTCCTGTATCAAACATAGTCAGGGTTTTCTTCACTAAAGGTTTTATATATTTTGTTATTTGTGTGTGTGTGTGTGTGTGTGTGTGTGTATGTGTGCATGCGTGCACATGTGCATGCACATCAGCATATACATGTGTGTGTGTGGGACATTCATCTATGCATGTGGTGGCCAGAAGAGGCATGTCTGGTGTTCTTTTCTATTATTCTCCACCCATTCTTTTGCGATAGGTGCTGGCCCTGAACCTGGGGCTTATATTTTGCCCATTAGATTGAAAGCCAGCAAGCCCCAGTCATTCCTCTCTTTCTGCCTCTGCTCTTCTTAGAGCTGGCTTACAGGCATGTGCTGGATGTCTGGCATGTGACATGGCTGTTGGACTCTGAAGTCTTGTCTTGCACTCAACTGAGGACTGTTACTATGGGACAATGGTCTTGTACCCTGTAAAGATTTGTCACTTGGATTAATAAAATGCTGGTTGGCCAGTAGCCAGGCAGGAAGTATAGGTGGGGCGACCAGAACAGGAGAATTCTAGGATGAGGAAAGGCTCAGTATGTAGTCATCACCCAGATGCAGAGGAAGCAAGATGAGAATGCCTCACAGATAAAAGTTACTAAGCCACATAGCTAAAACAGACAAGAATTATGGACTTATTTAAGATGTAAGAATTACTTAATAAGAAGCCTGAGCTAATAGGCCAACCAGTTAATAATTAATGTAGGCCTCTCTGTGTTTCTTTGGGACTGAACAGGTGTGGGACCAGGTGGGACAGAAAACTCTGTCAATAAATGGTGCCCAATGTGGGGCAACTACATCCACATAAAACCTAAGAGAGCTTGGGAAGGAATTCTAGACACAAAAGAACAGAGTTAAGCATGACTTCTTGGTAGCAGCATTTTCTCTGGTGGGCTTTGTTTGCTAGGGGCAAGCACATCTCATTTAAGACAGGCTTCCTCACTCAGCTTTAGCTGCAAAATCTTGCAGCTCTTTTAAAAGGCCCCACTGCCAAATACTTAAATGGTGTTTATGAATAGCCAATATCATGCTTCTTGGTTGTGGCAGAGACCCTGAAACTCCATAGAGTTGTAGCAATAAACATGGCTCCTGCCAGTACCTCCATTGTGAAATTAAACTCTCAGAAAGCTAAGGAATGGGGAGAATCCAGCCATCAAAACCATGGCTTTAATCCTAGCCATATAACTTAGCAAATTAAAGATTCATTGGTCAGAAAAAGAGATATATACAGTAAAGATAGATTCAGATGAAAAAAACCCTCTAAATGGTTTACAGTGTGTTTAAAAATATATGTAGGCTTGGGAGAGAAAAGGAAAAGAATAAAGTCCTTAAGAAAGAAAGAAAGAAAGAAAGAAAGAAAGAAAGAAAGAAAGAAAGAAAGAAAGAGAGTAGCTGGGTGTGGTGGCACATAACTCTAATCCCAACACTTGGGAGGCAGAGGCAGGCATATTTCTGTGAGTTCAAGGACAGGTTGTTCTACATAACTAATTCCAGGACTTCCAAAGATACACAGAGAAACCCTGTCTCAAAATATCAGAAATTAAAAATAAAAGATATAGAGTTTAAAATAAAGCCATGTAAACATGGAAAACACAGAGAATCTGGATACTGTATATTATTTTGTTGTCTTTGAATTGCTTGACAGCTGAGGAAGGAGCAACAGGTACTAAAAGACATTTGATTATAAATGCTGTGCTGGATTAATACAACATATATATCTTAAAATGCCTTGACTTCAAAATTTAAGTCAAAAGATATGTTATTTTGGAGAAGAGGTTTTACTTTTGTTTCCATAGGAAATGAGAGGCTGTGGATTCATTCTGGGTTAAGAAAAATCAGGTTTGATCAAGGAAGACTCCTTGAAAAATCTCTGATAGGAGCTGGTAGTTCAGATGGCCCAGATTATCCAATATTTCAGAGGATCTCTGTTGGAGTTTCCTCTGAGTTCTACATCCAGAACAGCCTCAAGACTGCTGTCTGAGATGATCAAGACTCAAAGAATATTCCAGTCAGGACTTGACCATAATCCTAAATTTTCTTTAGAAACCCATAAGATTATCAGCACCCCCAATCAGCAGGAAGTAACCTAGAACACCATGCCCACATTCCTTGCCTCCCCAATGGATTATGGATGTTTGTCTTTGTTTAGAGTGTTGGTTACAGGATAAAAGCTAAAAAAAGGAGATTAGATTCAGAGTTATTGTTTTGAAAAGAAAAAAAAGGGGGAAAGTACTGTGGGACAATGGTCTTATACCGTGTAAAGATTTGTCACTTGTATTGGTTTTATAAAATGCTGACTTGTCAGTAGCTAGGCAGGAAGTATAGGTGGGGCAAACAGAACAGGAGAATTCTGGCAAGAGGAAAGGCTCAGTCTGTGGTTGTCACCCAGATGCAGAGGCAGCAAGATGAGAATGCCTCACTGATAAAAGGTACCAAGCCACATGGCTAGACAAGAATTATGGACTAATGTAAGATGTAATAATCAGTTAAAAAAAGCCTGAGCTAAAAAATCAACCAGTTTAAAATTAATGTATTTCTTTAGGACTAAACATCTGTGGGACCAGGGGGACAGAATCCTTTGTCAACAGACTGTGAGCTATCTGTCTAGCCCCAAGTTATCTATTTTTTTTAAAAAACCTGCCCTTTGATGTGAGAATTGAGTAACACTAGTACTATGGAAATTTTTGTGACCTGCATGGACTTACTATTTCCTCTCTATATACTACATCTGTGTTTTTCTTTGCACCCTAACATTTCCACAGCAAAATGTTATCATTTTACCTCTTACATACCAGTGTGGTTAAACCTCAGACCATGGTTGAAGAGGACACTGTCTGTTTTGTAAATAAATCTTTACTGGTACAGAGCTGTGCACATTCACTTTTGTGATTGCTTTCACGTGACAAAGCTAGAGCTGAGTGACTCTGATGGAAACTGAGTGAATTTAAGACTGATGAAGGCACTGCCTGGGTTTGACCCAACATGTTCTCCTGCCTGGACCCAGGTAGGCATTTAGCATAAGTATTGTCACTATCACATTGTCATAGAAACAAACATTTGTGCTTAGCATTCATGGCTGTGTTGATGCCTCCATCCAGTTGAAGGACAGTTGCCAATGTACACTTGAATGTTATGTCACATGTATTTATGTGACTTGGTTACAAGATAATTCTGCATGGAAATCAGAGTGTCCTATGACCTTCTTTGAGGCCTAGAAATATCAGTTTATTTGATGGCTTACAGTATGGCTTTGCGAGTCTTATAGCTCATACTTCAAGTGAAACCCTCCTCTTGATGGCTGTTGGCATCTGCCAGGCACTGGGAGAGGAAGGCACAGGCTTGGGCATGCCTCTTGAATTCCTCAAGCCTCGTTTTCTTTCTATATAGAAATAGCAGGAGCTCCTACCTCAGTCCTCTCATGTGAGGAGTATTTATATTTAAATGTCGTTGATTTGGACTTTGGTAACGGCTCAGTCCTTGAATAATTTGCTTTACAGACATGAGAACCTGAACTTACTTTCCACAATCCAAGCAGGAAAAGTTCAGGCCAAGCGGCTTGCACTTCTAACCTCAGCCCAGGTGAGAGGAAGATCTCTAGATCTCAGTGGCCAGCAAGCCTAGCTTACTTGGTTAGTGAGAGACCCTGTCTCAAAACATGAAAGATGGGCAACATCTAAAGAGTAATAGTTTGAGGTTGACCTTTGACCTCCACATGCACTTATATGTTCTCGAATGTGTGTGTGCCTCTGTACATGTGTACCCACAGACACATGAGCACACACAGACATACTCACAGAATGTCTATCATATGCTTAGAGATTGTGGCCAGAGAACATGCCATAGACCCCATAAGTAATTTAATTCATGCTTTTCTTGATGACTACAGCACACAGAAAAATAATTGCAATATCAGAGTTGCTACGATCCTTCACTTCGTATGTTCCATGCAGCTATTAATCTTACCCCTAAATAAGTGGTCTTGGCTGCTTCTTTGCCTAGCAATGAACTTGAGCAGTTTGTTCTGAGCCATAATGATAGGATGTGAGGCAAAGCAGAACTCCAGTTTATTTATGTTTCTTAATTAGTCTCCCTCATTGAGTCTCTCTGTCTCCAAGTACAATTAAAATGTTATGTGTTTCTTTAACACGCTGAACAGTTCTCAGTCACCAACCACACCAGAACCTCAAACCGATGAAATGATTAAGAGAGAGGAAAATAAATCCCTAGGGTTCTCAATGGTGGTGTGTAAATACGAGACATCAGGAACACCCACATTCGTGTGACCGTGAGCGGTGTCGGCACATCAGACCTCATTCCAAACATGCTTCATGGCTTCAACACCATTCTTATTCATCCAGAACTTTGGGTGTTTATACCACACTGGACGAGTTTTCTCTATTATGCATGTTGCCATAGTATGTGAAGCGTTATTATTAGAGAGCCAGTCATGGGAGCATTCTCTCTTGCCTGTAAAACAGGCACCTATTTCTCTACTTTAGCAAACATTTTCCCCGGGGGGAAATAGTATTTCCCCCTACTGAAGACAGCACATGCTGGTCGTTGTCTTTCATTGCATGTAGCGTGCACTACTCCATAGTTATTTTCATATGGATCGGAGTTACTTCCCCATTTTTTTCCATACTTCACAAGAGACCTAGATGTGAGCTAGGCAGACCAACTTTCCACGTGTCCCAGACAGACTAAAGTTGCACAAATGGAAGGTACTCATTTTCTTCCCATAAGAACTTTCCTTTGAAGAAAACCTCTTTCTGCAAATGCTATTAGCAGCTTGGAGCTCTTGTACTCTGCTCCCAGAATGCCCTCTGTTGTGAACTGATACCTTATCTCTGCCCTTCAGATTCATAGGTCAAAACCCTATCCACAATGCCACAGTATTTGCAGGTAGAGCGTCTGGATTTGGTGAAATCTGAGAGTGGAGCCCTTATAATGCCCACAGAAAAGAGGAGGGAACAGATATATTTCTTCCTTCTGTCATTTGAGGACATAACATTTGTCCATCTATAAACCAGAAAATGGAGTTTGGTTAGGAACCACATTGTCTGATGCTTTGATCTTGAAGAACCCCCTTCCCAGTCTTAAGAACCATGGCACACATGTTGCTGCTGTTTAAGCCATGAAATTTGTGATCTTTTTGTTATAGCAGTCAGAGCTGACTGGCACAGTCTTTCTGAATGTTTGCTGTGGGGTAAGTGCTGTTAGGCACTACTCTGCAGCCATCTCTTCTCTCCCACCCTACTTTCATTTTAAAAACCACCCAAACTGCTACTTCCTTTTGTAACTGTCCTTTCGGCTGTAACCGCAAGGCAGAGCTCAGGGCAGTCACACCGAAGGAGTCTGCTGGGGTTCTGAGAAAGCCGTCTGTTTCCTGATAGAAGGAACAGGTGCTTCTGGCGCCTTCCTGGTGTGAACATGATTCTGTCACTTGATACACTAGTGACCTTAGTATGCCTTTGAGACAGCGCTCCTTCCTGCTGGGGTGGTGAATAGGCAGGGTGGCCTCACTAAGCTGCGGAGCCCACTGCAGTAGTCAAACCATGTCTTTTATCAGAGAGTTAACCCTTAATTTACTTCAGTCACTGGAGTTACAGGTAATGATTCTAGCTTTAATAGTTAATCCCATGCTAATTTTTAAGAAGATAGGTTTTTTTTTGAGATATGTGTTGAGATATGACCAGAATGCTCACTATAACCAAACTGTTAGGTATGAAAGCAAATAAAAGCAAGGATTTAATTCTGGGTCCCAGCCTCACTATCCTTTAGACAAGTTGCTTCTCCAGCCTAAGCTCACTTTCTGGGCTTGCAAGTTGAACGGGGGTATGTTATAAAATGGCAACAAAAATTAAGAGAGAAATTCCAAACCACATAGGAAGTGCTTAACAGACACATGTACAGTGCTCAATAAACATTATTTTTGTGACTCATAATTTTATGGTATAAAATCATGATAAAAATTTGATTCAGATAGGGCATGGTGGGATACAGCTATAATCCTAGCATTCAGGAGGCTAAGGCAGGAGGATCAGAAGTTTGAAGCCAGCTTAGACAAATTGGGAAGAATTTCTAAAAAGAAAAACAAACAAACAAACAAACCCCATAAACAACAAACCAAACAAACTTGATTTATGGATACGATTATGCTTTATTGAGAGTCATCTTTATAATTCATGGTAATAGTTCAGACTTCTAGATTACATTCCCCTGCTTTGATTTGACATTAATCAATTCAGTCCTAGTCACCATGTCTTTCAAATGTGACAGGAAAAATATTAAACAATGTCAGAAGGCTTTTCTTTCATTGTCCATCATCTTCATATTATACTTCTAAAACAACCCCAATCTCACAACCCAAATTATTTCAACACTAAAAGTTCATTAGGATGCAATTTATTAGAATTTATAGTTTAATTACCAAAGTAAGTTTTACTTGCCCCATTCATCCAGAGACACTGCTCTGTTTCCAATCAATACTCAGTTTTTACCCATGCAGTTTTAGAATGAGACAAAACCAAACTCCGCAAGCTCTCTCAACCCTTTGTTAGGAGAGATACCTTCTGTGTGAAGATTGTCACTGAAGCAGGAGAAACCATCTGAGAGGAAAGGGCATACATGAAAAGTGTGAAAACAAAAACCACATCCACTTCAAAGAAGAGCCTGGGGCCCAGTCCAAATAGTCAGAGACAAAAACTTGGTGACTCTGCCCATTTTAGTATTACTTGGCATTCTGACTAATGGAGCATTCTGGAAGGAGGCTTAAGTAAATAAGTCCACTAGGAGGAACAGTAGACTTGTTTCATGCTATGACCAGTTTAATCTCTTCTTTTGAACTGGTCATTATCACGTAGGGTGGAAACATAGGGATGAGGATCCCGAAGTCCATGATGGACTTCTGTGGTGGCAGCTAGAGCCTAGTGTGGTATACCACAAAATTACGGGTGCTCTGTCTCCTCTGACCAGTGCAACTTCCAGACTGCTCTCCTGCCTCATGGTATCATCTTGGGTTGGGTTTGTGGGAAGGAACTTGTTTTGTTGCCTGGATCTTGGAGTAAATCAATGGTATTGGCTGTGGCTAGAGATGTAATCCTTAAGAGACAGATGAATTTCTGCTTTCCGAGGAGGTTCACATAAGTCATCTCTAACATTTCCCTCAACTACAAAGAGGTAACTGCAAAGCACATGGAATTAATTATCCCAGTCAGATGAGAAATCACAGTGTCCCTGTTAAGGAGAAAAATATATAAAATTCTTAAACATGATCAACAATAGCAGAGCTCACCAGTTCTGCCATTTTGTGTTGATTGTAACCATTCAGATCATTTCTGTCAGTAACAAAGGTCACTGTGAGTCTTCTCTGATGACGGGAGGTTTCTTAAGGATGGACCTCTAGATACTTCAACAACCTCCGACCATAACCACATCCTAGCACCTTGTGCCCTGGGTGCTGTTTAAAGGTTTTATAAAGAAAATGTCATGTTATCTGAATGACTTTTTACTATTCCATTGGGTTATTCTTTTATTTCAAATCCTACATCTATGTCTTTCTTCCAACTTATATGTGATATTAATACCAACTTGCTTTTCTTTATCTTTTATTTATCCCCATTAGGATATTTAGAACAAAAATGTAAGTCTGAGGTTCCTTGGGTACCAAAGGAGAGTGTTCTGTGTGACCATATTTTAGGGAGAATGTCATGCATGTTAGATTTTGTCCCTGACATCATGTTCTTACATAGCAAAACTCAATTAATCATCCTGAGAGCTTTGTGCTTGGATCAGACATGAACCCTGTGTATGATTCAGTTGCTTCTGTGCCAGGCCAACCCTAGCTGTCAAGCCTTGTCTCTATCTGAACTTGACAGCTGAGGTCCAGACAGTTTGGTTCTTCCCATTCCTCCAGCGCCCTGTGTGGCTCTTCCTTTGTGCTCTCTTGTTTCTTCTCCTCGTTTGTTACAGATGCCTTTGTAGTAAGAAGGGTCGCTTGTTGATTCCTGGCTGCCCTGCTAGCTTAGACCTGAAATAATCACACAGAAACTGTATTAATTAAATCACTGCTTGGCTCATTAGCTCTAGCTTCTTATTGGCTAACTCTTAAATCTTAATTTAACCCATCTCCATTAATCTGTGTATTACCACAAGGTCGTGACCTACCAGCAAAGTTTCAGCACAATTATCTCCAGTGGTGGCTCCATGACTTCTCTCTGACTCCACCCTTCTCCTCCCTTGCTATAGGCCAAGCCAGTTCTTTATTCATTAACCAATAAAAGCAACACATAGACAGAAGGACCTCCCACACCATGCCTTATCATTGGTGCCTATGTTAGATATGATTTTAGTAGAAACACCATTTCTATAAGGGCCAGTTGGGGTCACTTCTAATATTTCCCTCTTTCAGACTCCCACAGTCACCCTATCAGTAGGTCATTCTTCACTTACTGTTCTATTAGTATGTTTGCAAACCAACCCAAACTAATTCAATACCTGCACATTGACCATCCTCTTTTCTTTCTTTCTTTTTAAATTGATTTTATTGAGCTCTACATTTTTCTCTGCTCCTCTCCCTTCCTCTCCCCCCTTCAACCCTGTCCCATGGTCCCCATGCTCCCAATTTACTCATGAGATCTTGTTTTTTTCTGCTTTCCATGTAGATTAGATCTATGTATGTCTCTTTTAGGGTCCTCATTGTTGTCTTGGTTCTCTGGGATTGTGATTTGTAGGCTGGTTTTCTTTGCTTTATGTCTAAAAACCACTTATGAGTGAGTACATATGATAATTGTCTTTCTGGGTCTGGGAACCACTCTCTTTTCTATGTGTCAGTGACTGTCCTAGGAACAATGAATGACATCCTGAAGAAGACAGACATGAGCCATGAATTCATGAATTATTGGAGGTTCTCTTCTATGAATGTGTCAACTCCTCAAATATGACATTCACCCTTCACTTTTATATTTAAAAGACATTTTTGGGACATGATAAAACAATTAGTAAGTTGTATGTAGGAAATCAGTTTAGTCTTGCAAGAATCAAGCCAATATCATGTGATATCCCCTTTACCATGCTGAAAGAAAAAGAACATAAAATATTGTCTTTTTATATACAATAGTTCTGGTCTTTAGAGGGTTTGCCTCTAAACGGGACATGTATACTACACTCTTTCTCCTCAATGCTCAGCAATCGTCATGGGAGAGGATAGAAAGATTATAAGAGCCAAAGTTGGTAGATATCTGCAGCAAACTATTGTTTGCTGGACATGACAGGGCCGTTGTACACATGGACTCATATCTGGGGGGGAGGGAGAATCTGTTTGCTTCAGGGATGTGGCCCTGAAAGGCTATTCATTTTCTAGCAGATGGTCTGACAACCATGAATATGTAGGCAGTCCTAATGGACTCAATGGTTTTAAGAGAACATGAGTTGGGCAGTAATTACAGTGGAGATCTATGGAAAGAATTGAAGGGAGGGAGGGTGGATATGGTCAAAACACATTATATAAAATTCTGAAGCAATAAAAAGTGGAATTTTAAAACTTAAAAAAACCACTATAAAAAAAGAAATAAATCACATGCAGATAGTAGACCTACAAAGAATAAGTCTTCTGTGTACTTTTAAAGAAGGAGAATGAAATTGACATGTTTAAGTTCTATCTTTTGCTGTTGTGCCTTACCTGGAAAGAGTTATGAGCACAGCGTGCAGCAGGTGTGTAGTTCAGAAGGCAAAGGCTTTCGATTTCAGGATCTGCTGATATCTGGCATTCTTTAGGGTATATACATAATTTCAAAATGATTATCTCCATGCAGTTCTCTCAGGAAGAAGAAAGAAAAACACTTATAGCTGATATTTTCATCATAACGACAAAAAAAGGTAAGATGCCTTTAACAAACCTGAAACATGAAATGGCTCTGGACAGAGTGGAGTTAGGATAGGTTATGACAAACTAGGCTCATTTGCATATAAAAAGGAAAAGATAAGGGCTAAGGGAAGTCAAGAGAACACACAAGGGCAAACTCGCAGACCAATAAAACGAGACGGATGCCAGTCTAGCAAATGACAAATATCTTAGCAGTGGAGGGAGGATTAAAATAATTGGGGTAGAAGACTCAGGGCTCAGTAACGACAGGGTAGCATTGAAAACATATCTGCTAGTTAAAAACCTGCCCTGTGCTGGGAAATACTTTCAGTTTCTGGCATTTATTAAGACTTTGAAGGGCAAATATTTTGCCAGGTGGTATGAAGCAGAGGTTGGATTAGAAAAAAAGTAATATGTATGGTAGGTTGTAGACAGCCTTTATGATAGGCTTCCTTGGCAGCATGAGAGAAAAATGAAAGTTAGCAGGCAATTCAGCCTGATAGTCGTGACTGATTAGCCGGTGCTGGGAGAACTTGCCTGTGGTAAAATTGCATCTGAGCCTGATGTATGAAGCAAATTTCTTCAGATTTGGGACTAGAGCCAGTACCTGACTGTATTCCTGTGAGGACGAAAAGCAGTAAGGTGTGCTGTGATGTCTTGAGTTCTCAGTCTGGAGGCATGTTCCGGAACCATGACACCTGCAGGGACAATCATTCCGAACCCGGTGGACGGAGGACAGAGCTGCGGAGATGGCAGGAGCTACAATCTGCAGACCAGAGAACCCGGGAAGGTGTGAATGGCAGAAAACAGCCACAAAGCCCCGTTACACAGCCTGCAGAACCTAGATGCATTCCAAGAAGCTGGAAGAAAATGTGCCCTGCGTCTAGAAGCTATGCAATTGTCCAGGCATGAAAAACACTGAGAAGTGATTGAATTTGGCACACTCCCTAAACACCAACAGAACCGAGTGGAAACCTCAGCAAAGATGAACCTCATGGGCACTGCCAAATCAGTGATTTGAGGCTTGGCCTAATCAAATTTCCTACCACGATTCAAATGAATCAGGCGAGTCCACAAGGAATTAAGCTGTTTCTGGAAGAATGATAACAATAACTGTTTTCTGTTTGTTTGTTTGTTTGTTTGTCTTTTTAAAGGAAGGGAAAGAGACCAAGAAAGTGGGGACTTGGAGAGATGGCTCAGTCATTAAGAGGCATAAATAACTTTTGTATTTTTTGTAGAGGATGTTGGGTGGGTCACAGTTGCCTGAAAATCCAGCTTTAGAGGATCTGGTGCCTTCTGGTGGCCTCTGTGGGTACCCCTATGAATACACACATACCCCCACTCAGTCACATACTCACAGACACAAAGCTGAAAACAAACCACATCTTTATGCAATCAAGGAAGTGATGTAATTAAGTCATTTGAAGAATTCTTGATATAAGAAGAAGCAGAAAGCTCACCTATAATCAGGAGGGAAGAGATGAGGGCTAGAAACAGACCCAGAAATGACAAGAACATTGACCTTAATGAACACTTAAAAATAAACATGAAAGAAAAAGGCAAGCTAAAATAAGAGCAAATGGAATTCAGAGACACGAGAAACACATGCCGCGAAAGGAAAATTTCACTGGATGAGCTCCCAAGAACAGGCATCTCAGGAGAAAAGGTCAATGAAATTGAACACATGCAGAGAGGCTCAGAAGGATGAAGAGTGAGAGAAAATGCAGATTCTCAGTGACCCCTGCGACAATGCGAAAAACCAATAAAACGTGTAATTACCCAGTGTGAACCTTGGGAGGAAGCGAGAAGGGCAAACTAGGAAAAAATGAAAGCTTAGCACCCAAAGACTTTCCTAATGATGAAAACTACAGGAACACAGGATAAGATCTCTGCCTAAATAGGATGGATAAAGAAAGTTACAAAAGACACTTTAATAAACTTCCCAAAAATGACTAACTAGCAACAATTTTGAGAAAAATTAAAAATGTCTAGGTCCATACTGCCCTAAACACCCCAATCCCATCTGATCTCAGGAAGCAACTAAGCAGAGTAAGCTCTGGTTAGTACTGAGAGTAGAGAGAATAGTCCGGGGGCGGGGGCGGGGGCGGGGGCACAGTGTCAGGAGCAGAGGAAATAATGACTGCTGACTGCACCGAGATAACACTGGTGAGAGGACAGGGAAATGCGTTCTAAAACACTGGATGAGAAGCTAACTTCTGTTAGCCAAGAACCCCAATCAATAAATCTTTAAAAGTGAAAATGAAATAGATATGTTCACACAATCAAACACTGAAGGAGGACTGGGGCCATGGCTGAGTCATTTAGAGCACACACACACACACACACACACACACACACGTACACACACAATGCACAGCGCAGGTTTGGGTTTTTGTTTTTGTCATTGAGCATATACATACATTTTATATATCAAATAGTAATAAATAGTTGTAAATCCTTAAAGTGTGTTTGTTTCATGCAACCCCACTAATTTGATAGAATTTAGCTGGGGATTTATTAAAGTGATATATATCATCTTTTTGATATGTTTTAAAGCCCCTTGTGCTGATCGTCATGACAGTTCCTACAGGGACTGCCCTTGACTGAAACTGGGATTCACACCCAGCTCCTCCCACTCAGGTGGGGAGCGTGGTGCTCCTGTTCATCTAGCTGCTTCTTTGATGTGATGGCTTTGAAGTCATACCATGGTCACAGGGTTGAAGTGCTTCCATTTCTATTCCTGCTCCCTGACAGGTCAATGTCAGTAAAGGATGATCATAGTGCCTCTTTCCCATTTATAAGGGGGAAATAGCTCTTGATCATTAAGGCACATTCATTCATAATTCTTTCCATCACGTCCTTGATAACATCCATACAAGAGTAATACATTTCTGCCTCTGTCTATATGATAGCTATAAAGAAGGCAAATGCTTGGTGAAACCTTCATTTTTAAACAAGTCCCTGCTTCTCAGCAATCGCCTTATATCTTAAGGGTCACCTCATTAAACTTTACAAATACCTCTAAAACACAGGTCCATCCCGGCCCAGAGTTTTACTCTTGGTATTGAATGTGTTATTAATTTGCCAATGATTAAGTAAAATAATTCTATAGCACTGTTGGCTAATAGATACAATATTTCTCAGGGAGCCTTCCTATCTTTAAAAAAGGTCATTCATTGTGACCTTTTTTAGAAAAGGTTTTCTAGAGGTTTTTAAAGAATCCTGGGGTTACACACATACACACACTATATATATACATATATATGTATATATATACACACACACATATATATAATGTATATAAGCATATATCACTTTTAGTCTATTTTGTGTAGTGTGTGTATGTATGTGGACATGTATAGCACATGTGTAGATGTCAAATGGCAACTCGTGGGAGTCAGTTCTCTCTTCCCACCATGTGAGTCTCAGGAATTGAACTTAGGAAGCTGCACCCATGGAGTTTCAACAGTGTGAGTCTCGCATACAAGAGCTGCATAATGACCACACCAGCTAACGTGCCAACAGGGATGGAGGGAATTTCACAACGCCCCCCCCCCAGAAGAAGAACTATAGAGAATCTATGGGATTCCTCTGGGGGAGGAAGGATCTGCTCTCTTCAGCGACGAGCTCCAATCTCAAGAGGTCAAACCTAACTACATGGACACGTGAGCATCACTAAACAGCCAGAAAGGAATGGGAATGATGGAAATTCAGTTTTTAATGTCAAAAATTCCTCCTGCAATAAAAATCAACTAAAGCATTAGTCAGAAGATTGGTCTCAATTCTGTTAGTTTTAAGATGAAAAGGATTTACCAGGGCCAGAGAGATGGCTCAGTGGGTAAAGGCTGCCCTGACACATCTAAGCACCGAGTGTGATTCCTGGGATCCACACAGTGGAGGAGAGACACCCAACTCCCACAAGATGTCGTTTGACCTCCACAGATGTGCTGTGGCATGCACGTGTGCCCACACATACACACACTATACCAAATAAATACAAGTGTCATAATTTTAAGAAAAAAAAAACACCACTAACTTAAAAATAGATTTATTGACTTGGGCAGTGTGAATAAAGGGAGCTGCCCATGAAAGCATCCTGGTCCCTTGGGTTGCCACCGAGAGGCGCCACCGTTGCACCATGTGGTAAGCCACAGCATACGAGAAAACGGGTATGTTTCTAGTTGCACAGTGAATTTTATTGCTGACAAATTGTTGCTGTTTTCATTATCTATGGGACAAAATTGACACTATAAATGAGACTGCTTTATGCTCAATCACTTTTAGGAATTCCAACCATTGATATTCTTGTTGTACTTCATCAGTGCTTTTGAAAATACTAATTTCTTTAGGGTTCTTTCTTTTTTTGGAGACTCTTTTCTCTGCCCCCATAAATCTTCATATGTTCAGGATGCTTTCATGCGCCTGTCATAACAGTTTGCTTGTTGTGGCTCATTAAATGATGGACTGTCAATGCCATCTACCTTCTCATCAGCTTTCTACCACCATGACATGGCTCAGCGGAAAACTGAGCATCTATTTTACTTGTGTCTATCCATTACCCTTCTAGAAAATTCCTTCCACAGTTAGAAAGCTGGACTTTTCTCCAATGTTGTGTAGATGGGATGTTTTGCAACGATTTGTACCACTTGCTAAGTCTTGTTCTTTTTAGTCTTCTTTTTTAAAAGACTGTAAACATTCCAGGGACTCTTATCCCTGGAAATTTGACATAACTATAACAACTTCATTAAGATATCTCTGTAAAAAATTCTTAATTTCTGATGATCTTTTCATGGGCAAATCTATAAAAGTGAGTTTTAAATAGCAGAGTTTGTCATCAGCTTCCTTCATGTTTTGACATTTTGAAATGTGACGTAAAGACACACGTTCAGCTCTCAGAAGGACCAGAGCTTTGTGTCTGCACTGGGAACACAAACTCTAGAACTCAAGTTTTTCTTGGAGACGCCATTCTCCCAAACATTGAAGAAGTTTTGTAATGTGGCAAGGCTCAATTGTGTCTTGATTTATGCAGTAGCTATATTTGTGGAAACTTGTACCGTATCTGAGAACTATTTAATACAGTCTTCAATCTATAACTAAAGGAATTAGGACAAAATTCAGTAATTAGCTGCAATTTATTATTATTGTCATTTTGATTATGAGCATCATAGTTTTTTTTTAATCTATAGTATGGGGAATAGTTCCATGCAGTGTGGACATGAAACCACTGAACATTGCAAGCTGCCTGCTTGCTTTCATTAAAGGTTCGAAATGTAAGCTTTCTCTTGCTAGCAATGCTGTGGCAATGCTCTCGAATGTTATCCTGAGACTTTCTATTGACTGGCAGGAGGGTGGGAGAGCGATGGGAGTTGACAGAAGACCTGCCTCCAGCATCCTGTGCTTACAGTTGCTTAGGCCAGCCCTGTCCGTAAATGCCAGGAAGAGGGAGGCAGGGAGAAGTTGAAGTCCGGCAGACAGATGGTCCTTCCCAGAGACTGATTTAGACATGTTTTTCATACTTAAAAACAAAAACACGTTTATTTGTCAAGCAATGGTCAGGAAGAGTCACTTTTGCTTATTTACAAAATAGTACTATAAAAATAGAGGATGTCAAGGAGGATATTGTCATGTCTAATTAGATATATCTGAAGAGGAAATAAGAAATATAATTAAGAAAGAATTTGTTCTGAAAATGGGGATGTTCTTTTTCAAAATATTTTATTTCAACATTACCACCATGGTGAGTGAGTGTGTGCCATGGCTTCCACACGACCGTTTTCAAGGCATGGTGGTCAGAGAAGGACAGTGAGCATGCAGTGATCATGCCTTACTTTTGATTACATTATTTGCACTGCCCCCTTGGTATTCTGGCTTTGAAAATCTCCAGGCTGGAGTGATGGGACTGAAGCTCTCTCTCCCCTGAGGTTAGATTGGTATGGTGTATCATCCTTGCACCCCTTGGCTACAGAACACTGGAAAGGGTTATGTGGGTCCCTCCCAGGAGAAGAGGTCTCACACCCCAAGGACTCAGCCGATCCTATTTGGGAGATAAAATGTCTTTATAAAGATTTCTTTTTCTGAGTGATTATTACCTCTGAAAATTATTGGTAACAAGCCAGAGGAAAAGTTTTATTAGGCTAGGAGTTCCACCAGCACCAAGTCCCATGATGAAGCTCTAAACATTCTTAGCAACTTGGCAACAAAATGTCATCTGAAGGCAGTGTCTTTGAATACCTATCTTTTTCTTCAGGGAATATTCCAGTTTAGTCAGCACCCAAAGTTGTTAGAGCCTCAGGCTTAATTTTCTTCCTCTCATGGCTCTCCTGGGCCAACTCTTCCTCGTAGCCAACTCTCCCTTGTGTACTGGTAGATGCTGCTTTCTGGAAGAACCTGTGTATAACACCATGTGCTCAGGTTCACATGAGTCCTTTGAACCAGCGGATACTCGGGCTGGGAAGAAATGGGCTGTTACTCTAGGTTGAAGTTAGAGAACACGAAGGTACTCTTTCTTTGG
Organism: Ondatra zibethicus; assembly: GCA_004026605.1. Lineage (NCBI taxonomy): Eukaryota > Metazoa > Chordata > Mammalia > Rodentia > Cricetidae > Ondatra > Ondatra zibethicus. The sequence continues at coordinate 36,299 of PVIU01006367.1, forward strand.
ACGGTTTTCCACCTTTTAGAAACACCAAGTCAGTACCTCCAGGTATGTACTAGAAGGGGGGGACAGCATCACAATGGTCTTAAGATTCTTGTTCATTCTAGAACCAGATAGACTAGATCCAAACATTAGCCCTTCCACTAGCCAGGTAAATGCTTCTCATGGAACCCCCTACTGCCCCATTCAATGGGGAATTTACTCAAGACAGGGTGGTTTCTCCACACCCTGGTAGAACTGTCTTAATCTAAATGTATAGATTTCCCCAGATGAAGGTCGGGGTGGACCCCTGGGTTTCAATGGGAATTCATCTATACCACCTGAAGCTGATACCTCAGGTACCCCAAGACAAGTTAGGACAGAAAAAGTTGCAGCTCAACGAAGCAGGAATGTTCTGGAACTTCATGAAAATCCCTGGAACCAGTTCCCAACCCAAATACATACAACTCCAGTTGTCCCAGCAAATAACAGAAATCAGGGATAACTACAGAGCCCAGGTATTAGAGTAGAATTCATAGGCTCTTGCTAGTTGCCCCCTAATGGGTTGAACATTAATACCGTATCTTCATTTTTGGAGGCAAGGGGTAGGTCGCGAGAGGAGGTGAATGGCCTCTTCTAAAAAGCACTTTGTCTGTTTTCAAGGCATGCCTAAGTGCAAAGGATGGCCTGCAGTGTCAGCTTCAGGACAATAAACCTTTGCGATGAGCCTCCTTATTCAAGTAAAACAAGTGAATTTGCTAGTTGTCTGGCCCTCAGATTCACCTGATTGATGCTAACCCCCAGGCTCAATATAGTTTGTATTTCTCCTGAGTGAGTGATGGTCTTCAAGAGGAAATTTTGTCTACTGTCTGCTGCCCACTGCCCTCCGATGCATTTGCGTATGTTGGGGTTGCTTTTTACGAGACAACAAGATTTTCCTTTCAGGGAAGCATAGGGAACTGAAAAGTCCTTTGTCTAGCCCACAACCTAGGGAGAGGGGTTTCAAATCTCCTTAGTCTGGAAGGCAAAGGTGAGCTAAGACCTAACAAAGGGAACCATTTTAAGCTTGATGAGCTGAGAGAAGGGAGACTATTAGAAGCTCTGGAAAAATCCCAGAAGGTAGATTTTCTCCTTTTTAATAGAGATGTGTGGCCAGCCTCTAAGAGCTGACTTGATCCATGTGCTTCTGGTGGGCACTGGCCTTGAAGGCTGCTACTGTTAGCTGGGAAGTGCCCCCCAGCACCCTTTCCTGGGATGGAGCCAATGCTAAGGCCCTAGGCTGGACAGCTTTATGCACTGTGCTAGACTGATCTTAACCATCACCTAATTAAACACATTTGAATGTCAGCTCACAATGCAAACACTTCGTAATACGCTAGAGTGGGACGAGTATGTTTTTTTGCATGTAATATCAACAATTTATAAAGCTTTAAATTTTTTATTAAAAAATTCTATCTTCTGCGTTTTCCCAAGGTTCTCCATGAAATATTTGAAACTGTGGAGGGAAATCATGGACTCCCCACCTCCCTCCACTGGCTCTCTGCTTTTTCTATTCTAGTGAAGTCAGTCAGTCCTGGTACTGGGAGGCGCAGGGTGTATGAACTTCAACTTGGGCCCTGGGACTAGAGTTGATTATTTTTGCACAGGGACATTCAAACCCCAGACATTGTATTTTTCTTTTTTTTCCCTTTTTTCTCTGTCTCCTGGTAAAGATATCTGGACACTGAAGAAGCATGCTTCAGCCACGCCCCGAGAATGCTTGTAAGTGCAAATTACGGGGACCCGAGAGAATTGGCTGTAATTTTTTTTTTAACTCAGTCTCCTCAAGGTTCATGAGAAGGTTCTCTGCAGAGGAGTGACTGCTGCCTGGGGGAAGGTTGCACCCATCCTGCTCCCCACCCTCGTCCCCCAGCAAGCATCCAGCGGCTCAGGGTGTAGCTGTTGCAGCCATTGCACGCATTAGGTAATGCCCCCCCACCCCACCCCGTTAGACTGCAGATGTGTGAACTAGTTTAAAACTTTTATTGGGGTTTTTATTAGACTCCAATGCAGTCCCAGCCTCTTTACACTAGCCAACTTTGCCAGTTGCTCACAAGTTCTAACAAATTAGGAATACCTAATGCCTAAGCTATTCTTACACTTTGGGGGCAAAAATCCCAAACAAATCCTCATCTTCCCCGTGAATCCAGTCTCCCTCTGAGAAACTGTACTTACAGGCAGAAGGGCATTTGAGCCAGGCTTTCATTATGGCTTTGTAATAACAGTGCACTTCAATTCCCTCAAGCACTTAACAGCCAGGGAGCTTTATCATTTTCTTCCTGGGCATAGGACACCCTCTGTCCCATCTTTGATGCCCTTCCAACTTCATGCTTTCCTCTTCCTTGTAGTGTAAATATACCTTAAGTTACCGTTATGTGTGTTTGAGTGTCAGACTGGTATCTTCAAGGGCCATGCTGGCTTTGGATCCCTAGGATTAGGACTGACGAGGCAGGGTTCTCTGCTGTCACTCACCCTGGTAGAAGAGCAGGAGGAAAGAAGATTTTGCTCTGAACACGGAAGGTGCTGCAGTCTTTGACACCAAGATTTTGAATGATGTGCCATCTAAGCAAGCTTACAAGACTGTCTAGCTCCTTCACCTGAGAAAGACATTGTTCCTGAATCCAGAGCAATTTCCCTGGAGTGAATAAGTGCACTGCGATTTCTTCCTTAGCACTGTTGGGATACACCAGACCGGGGTGGGTTACCTCCCTTCACCAGCCCTTAGACTTTGTCCTTGATGTTTTCATTCAGATACCACGTGCCATTCTTACACAGTAACCGCTGCCCTGAAGCATGGGTCTTCCAGGTCAATGGATTGATAAGACCTTGTAGAAGATGAAAGGGGCCAACTGAGTTACTGCAATGTTCTGTTCAAATCCATTGGAATACATTTAATGCAACACACGAGTTAAGAGTATGAAACCTGTACGTTCTGAGCACAATTCAGCTCTTAGAAAGATGATGCCAATTCAGACCACCCCTTTTCTCTCTCCATCTCTTCCTTTCTTTTTAAAGTTTTTGTTTAATTACTGCCCACAACAGTAATTTCCTGTAGTGATGGACAGGGAATGGTTTATTAATTCTCAGGAAATTATATAGATGTTTGATCCTGGTATATCTAGACTTTATCCCATGAAGTCCTCATAGAATTGTTAAAGGATCTTAGGAATCAGAGACTGTGAATTCCCAACTCTCACTCCTGAGTTCTTCCCATGACCTCCTGCAGCTTCCTGTGGGGATTTGGAGGAAACTACTGTGCTATGGAAGGGCTGCTGCCTCTCACTGGGGGACATGTGGGGAAGACAGTGTGAAATAAAAGGTAGAGACATTAGCCTGCTTGCCGTTCCTTCTGATCACCACGGGCAAGGTCAGGGAACAGGTCTGTCAGGATCAGGGTCAGGGTGAGGGCCAGGGGTTCTACTTGGCATCCTGGGAAGGCTCTGCTGATGATGAAACTGTGGAGTCATGTCAAAGCAACAAGCACCCCTAGTCTGTGTCCAGACTGGATTGCTCTTGACATCCTCAACAGGTAAAAATGGGTAGATACACATTTGTTGGGATTTGTTGTTTTGAGACAGGGTCTCCTGTAGCCCAACTGGCCTCTTTTTTTGCTCAGTAAAGGATAACCTTGAATTTCGTATCCTCTTATATACTAGGATTGCAGGCAGTTACCACAACAGACATACATTTGACTTTATGTGTTGGCGGGTATTGAATTCAAGGTGTCATGCATACCTGGGCACTCTGTTAACTGAACCACATCACTAATTCCTACATTTATGTTTGAATTCATTATGCCTTGGAAGGTGACCCGAGTGACCTCTGAGAATTCTGCCTGCCATCACTCACTACTTGCTCATTTTGCCCCTCAGAATGTTCCAAGGCTTATGGTAGACTCAGGGCTTGGAAGCACATGAAGACAGGCTCAAGGACCTTATAAGTTAGAGGGTCACTAGTGGATGAGGAGACCTGTCTTGGGGTTTCTATTATTGCTGTGATAAAACACCACAACCCGAGCTGGAGAGAAAAGGGTTTATTTGGCTTATTCTTCCATATTGTAGTCTATCACTGAAGGAAGCCAAGGCAGGCACCCACATAAGGCAGGAACCTGGAGTCAGGAGCTGATGCAGAGGCCATGGAAGGATGCTGCTTACTGGCTTGCTCATCATGATTTTCTCATTCTGCTTTCTTACAACACCCAGGACCACCAGCCCAGGGATAGCACCACCCACAATGAACTTGGCTCGCCCTTAGATATCACTAATTAAGAAAAGGCCCCACAGGCCTGCCTACAGCCAAATCTTAGAGAGACATTTCCTCAGATGACTCTAGCTTGTGTCAAGCTAACAGAAAACTATCCAGTACAAAACACAAGCAGTAAACCACATTAACTCATTCATTCATTCAATATGTATTTATTTAGAAAGTATGTTAGATATGTATAAGGCCCTGGCCTAGGAAAGGTATAGTAGAGAAAATTCAATAGTACTTGTTAAGTAGCATGCGGTTTAAGGAGGAAAAGCTATAAGGGTGTTGAAGAACACGAACCTTAATGCTTTGTGTATAGACTACTTTAGATTCTATAATGTTTATATCCAATAAAAAGAAATTTGCCTTTGGCAAGCTTTCTATAATCCAATCAATGTGTCATAGAGTGTGAGGCCATCAGGTCTTACCTGCCAGGCCTCTGCGGTAAACCCCTTATTCTTTTCTCTACCTTGGTCCCATTACATCTGATCCTCTTACCGTGATGAGAGATGTCTTCTCTGAGGCTGACAAGGATAAGTGGGCATTAACAGGAACCATATGGGAGGAGAATTTAGGGAGCAAAAAGGGTACATGCGAATGTCCAGAGAAAGGAGAGGTCCTGCTGCCGAGGGACTGGGAGAAGACTGTACTCTTAGAACAGGGACACATGGAAGGAGATGAGCCTGGTGGGGGTGGAGTCCAGCTGGGCAGATCATGAAAGATTTGTGGGTGACATAAAACTCTTTCATAAGAACTTACTCTAAGAGCTCCAGAGACCATGCCGAACTGGCACCAAGGACCACAGTCTCAAGTCAGGAGAAACCCTGAGTGGATCTTGGTGTTTGGCATTCTGGTCACTGTGTTCCCAGTAAGCAGAAAGAGTAGACTGGTACCCATAATGGACAAAGTAGCTTCAGGGTTGGGAAGCTCAGAAATCCATGAGAACCAATTTTCATTCATCACATCCCTCCCTTCTCTCCTTCCAGTCCCTTCCTCTACCTTCGCTCTGCCCCTCTCCCCTAATCCACTCCTCCTCTGTTTCTGTTCAGAAAGAGGCAGGCCTCCCATGGGTATCAACAAAGCATGGCATATCAAGCTGCAGTAAGACTGGGCACCTCCCCTTGTATTAACACTAGGCAAGGCAATCCAGTATGAGAAACAGATTTCCAAGAGCCAGGCAAAGCCTTAGGGACCACCCCTGCTCCCATTTCTACAAATCCCACAAGTAGACCAAGACTGAATAATATCGTCTTCCACCTTTGGATAACTCTGATAAGAGTTTACTTCATAGAAAATTTAAATATTACTTCTAATATTCACACATTAATCTAGTTTTCTTATTATATCAGGGGAAAGAAAATGAAAGTATTAATAAGGAAATAGGCAAAAATGATATAATAGCCTTTTACAAAGGAATTTATATACTTGGTGGCTCCCTATTGCTCATCATAACAAGTAATAAATTGATGTTTCAGCTCTAATGACTATGGGTACAACTAAGTTCTACCATAACTAAAAAGTTTGAGCAATATTTTAGCTTACACTATGCAGTGTCTTTTTTAAGTTCCCAAGCTTAGGTTTTTTTTTTTTTTTTTGAGACAGGGTTACTGTAGTTTTGGAGCCTGTCCTGGAACTTGCACTATAGACAGGGTTGGCCTCAAACTTGAAGATATTTGCCTGTCTATGCCTCCTGAGTGCTGGGATTAAAAGTATGAGCCATCACCACCTGGCCCAAGCTTAGGTCTTAAAGTCACTTATATTAAATATTCCTAGAATGGGGGATGTTCTTCTTGAGGAGAGAGAGAGAAAGAGAGGGAGAGAGAGAAAGAGAGAGAGGTTTATTCTTGTGTGTGTATGTGTATGTATCTGTATATGAATGCATATATGTGTGTGTGTTTATATGTGTGTTTTAGAGAGGGTGTGTGTGTATGAATGGTGTAATTTTAGTGATGTGTGCACATGCATGTGCCTTTATGTGGACACATGTAAGTCAGAACATGCCAGATGTCTTGCTAGCTCCAATTAGCCTCCTGTTTCTGTCCCCTAATTTTATGTTAGGGTTTTAAGCAAATATACCCATTTCTAGCTTTTAATGTGGGTGCTGCGGATTTGAACTCAGGTTCTCATATTTGTGCAGCAAGTCCTATTATCCACTGAGCTCTGTTTCTAGCTTCTGAACAAATTTTAAACACATGTAAGTAAAATGATTATAAAAAAACAAATCCCCATGGGACTGGATAGATGGTTCAACAGTGAAAGATTTGCAGAGAACCTAAGTTTGGTTCCCAGGTCAGGCAGCTTTTAATCACCTGTACCCCTGTCTCGGGATGCAATTCCCTCTTCTGGCCTCCATGGGCACCTGCACTCATGGTCACATCTACCCCATACACATATGATTACAAACAATAAAAATAAATCTCAGAGAAATAAATCTCTATTGCTTGCTGTTTTAGTAGGCTAGAGACTCCAGTTTTGTGCGTTGAATAATTCTCTGTCTCAAGCCGACAGTTAACAAAAGCTGCTTCATGGCCATACCTCGTGGAAGGACAAACTGAACTACTTCATTTTCTGGAACCAAGGAGGAAGGCCATCTTTTCTTGCTTAGCTCTGGTTATATTTTCTCAGATTGTTGACTCCTAGTGTTTCCTGTGTTTTGAATGTGGATGCTTCAAGCCTAATCATTCCATTATCTACAGTTTGGATCATTAGATTTTCTTGGCTTTTAACAAAATTTGTGCAAATAACCATTTAATTTGCTTCCTCAGAAACAAAACAAAACAAACAAAACTAACAGTGCCTGGTTCTGGGCACCTCTATTTAGATTGAGGCAAGATGTGAGGCTCTGCCTAGGGCTTCATGGTAACCCATGGGATAAGTCAAGGGAAGGATGCCCCATGAGCTGTACTATCCAAGTTAGGCACTAATGGTGTCCTTACTTAGGGGATGATTCAACAGCCTGTCAATCTCTTGACCCAAATTATCCCATAAGTACCTGTATTAGGAGGCCTCTTGTTGGTTTCTGGCTGCCCAGACTTGAAATAACCACACAGAAACTGTAATAATTAAATCACTGCTTGATCTATTAGCTCTAGCTTCTTATTGGCTAGCTCTTACATCTTAATTTAACCCATTTCTATTAATCTGTGTATCACCACGTGGCTATGGCTTATTGGCAAGGTTCTGTCTGGCATCTGTCTCTGGCGGGGCTACATGGCTTCTCACCGACTCTGCCTACTTTCTCCCAGCATTCAATTTAGTTTCCCTGCCTACCTCTATTCTGCCCTGTACAGGCCCAAGACAGCTTCTTTATTAACCAATTGTAATCACAGCATATAGAGGGGAGTCCCACATCATGTGCCCTTGGCCCCAAGCTATAAGATCTAGTTGCCTTCTATCCATGGGTCTTCCACCTGCTCAGAAACCCTTTGTCTAAAATCTAAAAGACTTTTGGAGCCTTGAACTGGTTTGAGTCACATGAGCCACATTCAAATTGACTTGTTCTGTCTACTTGTGTCCCGTCATAGTTTCACAATGTAACGGTTTTAATGGGAAATGCCACTCATAGATTTGTGTATTTGAACACTTAAATGGTCCTCAGTTGGTTGTGTTGTTGGGAAGGTTATGGGACCTTCACATGGTGAGCCTTGCTAGAGAGAGTAGGTCACCAAGGGAGGACTTTGAGCTTTTATAGCCTGGCACCACTTCTCTCTCTCTCTCTCTCTCTCTCTCTCTCTCTCTCTCTCTCTCTGTCTCTGTCTCTGTCTCTATCTCTCTCTCTCTCTCTCTCTGCTTTCTCTGTGCAGATGAGATGTGATCCTCCATTCTCACAGTCCCTATAGTCATTCCTTACCCATGCAATGGATCAGTATTCTCTCTGTAACCTTAAGCCAACATAAATTTTCATAAATTGCTTTTAGCCTAGGTATTTTATCACAGCAATAGACTAGTCAGTAGCACACACACACCTACACACATACAACACACACACATACACACAACACACACACACAGACACACACACACACACACACACACACACACACACACACACATGGAATGCCATATGTATCCATTTAAATGGGGCTTCCCTTTGTCCAGATCTTAGATTCTGACTATGAGTGTTTGTATAGGACATGACCAAGCAACTTCCCTACTATTCAGTTAAAGTCCTGAAGCTGAGAGAAACATGGTATAAAAATGTACCTTCAAAACAACCTTCTAGTACCCACCGTGGATAATTAGCTAGTCTCAGCACTCACATCCCACGAAGCTTTCCCAGGCTAGACAACAGGAGGTAGAGACTTATTTGTAAGGAATACCACTGGTGAAATGTCATAGACAAAAATATTCCTCTGCTCTCCCCACCACAAGAAGGGTCTTTAGAGAAGCCTAAAGAACCCTAGTCATATTTTGGACAAGATTTTAACTTGGGATAATTGTGATAAAAGGCACGTGCTATGGGTTCTTTCAAGATTGGGGATTTTTTAAGAAGAAAAAGTTGATTCAGTCTGCCTTTCCTGGAGAACTCTACAGGCAGATGACTGGCTGGAGTTGCCTATGATAAAAAGGAAGGAGAGGGCAGACATAGACCAACATAACAGGCACAGACAAAGTTAATCTACACTGACTGTTAACATTTCCCACATCTTGTTTTATTAGTTCTAGACTAATGGCAGCCAGCCTTGGTGTTATTATATCTTGGGCACAAGTAGCTCTTTGATGTTGTCCTGTGTTACAGAATATTTGGCAGCATCTACAGTCTCTAGCAAGTAGCCTCCAGTCATATGTCCCAGGTGGATCAGCCAACTAAGTTTCCAGACTTCGTCACAGGCTGCGTGTATAAAGACCAAATTTGCACCCGATTAAGAACTGAGGGTCTAGAACAAAACAGAGGAAGCTGCAAACTAGTGTTTGTACATGTTCATGGCATAGACACGAACACTCCTTAGTCGATTGCAACATGATAGTGTGATGTGACCACAGGCAAAGCTGGGAGAAAGATAAACAGAGTATGTCCATGAAGCAGCCATTAGAACCAGAGACTCTATGATGCTCCCACAAAACACAGTGCATCCCAGAGGCTCTTATTATACATAGTGTTCCTTGATGCTTCTATTGTACTGAGTGTCTACGATGCTACTCTTTCAGGTACATCACAGCAAGAGTCCAGGTTCCAGTCAAATAATGGCATAGCATTAAGTTTTCAAAGGCACTATTAGGGCCCTAGAGATTGCTCCATAGTTAAGAGCACTGGATGCTCTTCCAGAGGACCCACATGACAGCTTACAATCATCTAAAACTCCAGTGCCAAGAGATCTGATGTCCTCTCTGCCACCAGATACATAAGTGGCACATTTACATACATGTGGGCAACATACTCATACACAAAAAATAATTTTAAGAAGGAAATGCATTATTATTATGTTTAATGTAGTGTATTTGTTTGAAAGTTTAGAATGTTATTGTTCAGCAGTGACAGTTTGTGACAACCAACATATATAGTTTCTGAAATATGAGCAATCTTTTCATGTGTTAGGGTGAGCTGCCTGAGAGCTTTATGTTTAAGACTCAGTTAAGCATATATAGCAGCTTTAGTTTGCCCAGCTTGGCTTTGTAACCCTTTCGTCTTTGCTGAGATGTTACTAATTCACCTTGATAATTATTTCACAGAAGTCCTGATGGTGGCCATCACACCACAAGCAACATGTTTTGTAGTGACTGCATGGATCACCTTCTGCGAATGAGCCTGTATATAGGGAAACTTTGAGACCCAGACTCAGAGGGGCAAACTTCAGGGAAGATTGGCCAGCAATTCTAGAGTAGTGGTTCTCAACCCCTTTTGGGCTCAGATGACCCTTTCTTTCACAAGGGGTCACCTAAGACCATTGGAAACAAAGATATTTACATTATGATTCATAACAGTAGCAAAATTACAGTTATGAAGTAGCAATGGCAATAATTTTATGGTTGGGGATGATGACAGCAAGAGGAACCATATTAAAGGGTCACAGCATGAGGAACCATATTAAAGGGTCACAGCATGAGAAAGCGTATTAAAGGGTCACAGCATTGTGAAGGTTGAGAAACACTGCCGTAGAGTCTGAAATTGACTCTACTGTGGGAGAAGAAGCCATGTAATCTCATGTCTTCAAGCTAAGTGGGCTACAGAGATTAAAATTTATTTATCATCAGAATACATATGTATGAATCTGCAGGCAGAAGTTTCTGTCCCTTAAGCTGCTCCCAAGTAACCACATAGAGGCTTAATATTAATCATAAATACTTGGCCAATAGCTCAGGTTTGTTACTAACTAACATTTTTAATTAACCCATATTTCTATTTATGCTTTGTTACGTGGCTTGGTACCTTTTCACAGTATGGCAAGCCCATCTTGCCTCTCTCTCCTTCTGCTAGCTACTCCTTCTGACTCCACTTTTCTTCTTCTCAGCATTCTCTGTTTGGCTCTCCACCTAACCTTATCCTGTCCAGCTATTGGCCAGTCAGCTTCTTTACTAAACCAATCATGGAAACATATCTTTACACAGTATAAAGGAATATTCCACCTGGATCAGTATATGTAAATATTTAAAATACAAAACTAGGGGATTGGGAAGATGGTATAGTCCATAAAGTATTTGATTCACAAGCATAAGGACCTGAGTTTGAATCCTTAGCACCCACATGAAAAGCCAGGTGTGATGGCGGGTTATATCTGCAATCCCAGCCCCAGAGAGATAGAAACAGGAGGATTCCTGGTTCTCACTGGCCAGGCAGACTTGCCGAATCAGTAAGTTTCAGCTTCACTGACAAACTCTGTCTCAAAATTAAGATGGAGACGTGATCGAGCAAGACACCTGATGTGGACCTCTGGCTTTCACACACATGTGCACACATGTGCATATACATCTATACATGAACATATACACTACATGTACTCTCACAGAAAACCCAAATGCCATTTTTTTAAAAGTCGAATTCTGTTGAAGCATAGCTAAAACGAGTACAGAAAACTAGCTCATTCTTAGTGGGAAAAAAAAAAAAACGAAGCCAAAGGAATTGCACTTGATTTTCTCAGTCTCAAAAATAATGAAAGAAAAACAGAGCAACTAATACTAGGTTTGTTTGGATAAAGTGAGATCAGTGATCGAATGTCAGCCCTCAGAAGTTATCATCCAGGCCAGTGGGCTCATTTCATCACTGGAGTTTAGTCTTCTAGTTTGCTTTAGAAACCAATAACTATGCCCGTTCTCCCCACATCCCTCTTTGTAACTGGAAGTTCCCTTTCAGTTGGTGAAGCCAAGAGTCACTTCCTACCACTGTTAATGGCTGTTTTGAGGTTTTCCATGCAGATAAGCAAAATGTCAGAGGTGATTAAAAACTAATTAGAAATATGGGTATATATATATATATATTTCGATCTTCATTTAAACCCAACTGTAAAGACCAAACTGACACTTTGAAAAGCACTGAAATCCTTTGGGAGGGATAAATTCTAAAGTGGTCTCATGTGCATAAATATAATGTAAAAAATGGTCTCTAAAATAATATTAGTTTTCAACATCAATTTTTCTTTAACATCAGGTTTTTTTGACTGTTTTATTGAAAACTTCTACAGACAGTAGCTTATTTTTCCACCAACCTCAGCACCTGAGATTTTTGGCCAATGGGTAGAAGACCAATAAAATTGCCTATAAAACGTAACTTTATGCCATAACTTACACAATGTTTATAGAATGTAGTTCAACATTTACTCCCCCTCTCCCCAAAGCAAACGTCTCTGTCTGTATTCAGCCTATCACAATGGAAAACAAAATTAATTGTGTTTCACAATGGTAAGGCTCACTCTGGACTATCTTGCTGTGTTTTGTTTCTTTCCAAGAATACCTGTGCAGAGATTGCTGCTCGCTTAGCATGACGCTGCCTTGGGGATCACCTGGAGGAAGTTGAGGCTTGCTTTCTTTCACGTGGTTTATTTTCTTGATTTCCAAGGAGTGAAATGAGTTAAATTCTGGTCTCTCTGTCCACCTGAGATTCTCTGCTGAGCCAGTGGGACTGCTCGGCTGGTATAGTCTCAACCCTGTGGACACCAGGCTCTGGGTCTTCCCCTGGACTAGCATCCCCTGCTTCCTTTGCCTCTCTCCTTTATTTCTCCCAGTTCTCTGCTCAGCATCTCATTTTCAGTCACCCAGAATCATTCTATGTCAGCTTGGGCTCTTTTCCACTCAGGCCCCGCCCCCCAAATCATTTTCCCCAGACATGCTATGCAGTCACATGTCTTATATCCTTTACCTCTCTCCCCACAGAAGACGGTGAAATTCATGATGGAGAGGATTTCGTCCTACCCCACTTTTCTTTCATGACCTGTGCAGTGCTGGGTGTATCGAGGGGCTAGATATTCTTGTGTAAATGAATTAATGAGGACAGGCCACTTTGTGTACACATTGTCGTTTATGAATCAATTATTTTTAATTAAATATTTTATTTAATATTTGCACACATATAATGTGTTTGGATTTAATCTATACCTCATTCTTTCTCATCTAATTCTTTCCCTAGTCCTCTTTCTCTCCCATCTTTAAATACATGCTCATGTTACCTCTCCCTCTTCCTCTTCTCTTTCTTCCCTTCTTCCTGTCTCTAACTTTCAATACGCACTGAGCTTATTTATTATGAAAAAGAAATTTTGGCATTTTATCATTACGGTAGACCCACTATAACAACTTCTTAGGCTGTGTGTCGCAATGTTCATTGTGAACACTTAGAGAAAGCTCTGGAAGGGAGCCAGTGACAGGATGAGGCCGATGCTCTGAATTTCCTGCTCTTTTCCTTCTTCATCAGAAAGAGAAGTATGGCAATGCTGGAGTTGTCAGGATTTGGTTCGCCCAGTACAAGGAAATGGTTATGAAGCCTTTTGAAAAGCTGACTCACTAGAGAAGTGACTTGTTGCTTACTGACTTATCCCTCAGGGAGGTGTCTCAGCCCCGAAGGTTTTGGGTCACACCTTGAAATGTGCTCTGGGCACCGACTTCCTTATAATGCTGTGGGAATCAGGTAGGAGGCACAGTGCACTACAACAGCTGATTCGTAACTGGCCCGAGACTTGGGGGAGAAAAGCTGACACAGCCAATAGTTGAGGGGAAGGCTGCTTGGGCTTCTCCCTTTCTGAGTTCCTCTCTTTCTTCTATTCTTTGGATTTTTCTAATAAGCCAGGGCTGTTCTTCCTATTTGAGTAAAAAAAAGTGTAAATGGAGTTAGGATTTTTCTTTTTCCATTTCCTTGGCATTGCTGGCAATCAGACGCAGGGTCTCACACATATTTGGTGAACTGCTACCCGGAACATGGCATTTCTTACTTATGCTGTGTTTGTTTTATGTGGTGTGTGACAGTAACTTCCCCTCTACATGTAGTTAGAGTGTGATGTAAGAGCACATCTTCTCTCACTGTTTCTCATCCCTTCTGTGCCAAGGCTAGTTTTGTGCACATAGTAGGCTCAGAATAAACATCGGCCATGATAGAGTAGCTCCGCCTGAGGGTAAGAAGCCAGGGCTGTGCTATCGCTTCATTACTGTGGCAAATATTTGAGCTAGTTTGACAGATAGAGAAAATTGTTTTCTGGGCACGCAAGTTTAGTTTGCCCTAGCCAAACATAGAAAGCTGTCATGTGAATATTTTTGAACCTCAAAAACAATTTTGGTTTAACTCTGGGCGGGTGGTGGCTCTTATTTCTCCCACACAGTCCACCCATCTCTTATTAGGACATGTAATTCCAACAGTGCTGACTGTCTTAAAATTTGCGAACAGACTGTCCTCTGGCCACTGTTCCATACACACGTCGCTTCTTTAAGAAGCTCGCTTGTAGCTTATAATTAAAGGAAAGAGCCAGCAGCTGCTGAAACCAGGGATCGCCTAGAGCGCATGTTTACGAGATTCTCAGGCAAGAGGCAGTCTTGTCAGTGCTGCTATTGTCGTGAGCCTGACTGTTCCCAGCAGACCTTTGCACGAAGCGCTTGCTTAGCCCCCGTCATCTGGTCATGCCACTTGACTTCAGCCCACTGCTTCCTCTCGGAACTGGCAAAAACAACTGCATGAGGAAAATATTTCACAAGAAAAGTCTCCCTCACTTCTGATTTATAAACCATAGATGACTTGGATCTTATAACACAGGCATGGAGTGTGTTCTTTACTGAGGACGGCCGGGGAAAAGGACAAGCTGTGGAAGCCTGTGGATGTGCAAACTGTGTCTCCCTTTTGTTTGTTTCCTTGATAGAAAAATTAAGAATTTTAATATTTTTATTGTCATATAGTAACTATTTATAATAATGGATTTCATTTTGGCCTTTTCACACATACATATAATAATTATTGATCATATTCACCCATCATCCTTTCTTGCCCTTCTCTTCTTTCCAACTAGGCCCCCTTCTACATACACATCTAATTTTTTTTTTGGTGACCCCCATGAGTTAATTAAGGTTGTTTTCAGGAGCATTGCTGATGGGTTATTGATGGGGCACTGGTCACTTGTCAGTGCCTACACCACTAAGAAAATGTATTAATACAGGATTTTGATAGAGAGTAGGCAGAGGATTAACTGAGTCTTCAAGTCATGAAAATCCTCTCACTCTAGGTCAACCTAAAGCAGTTGTTCACCCAAGAGATGGGTGCCTTCTTAATCCTGTACACCAAGATATTTTATTCTGGGCTCATTCCATCGCCCAGGCCTAGGCTCTGATGTACAGTACTCAGTCCTTCCCCAGTGTCACATCTCAGGAAATTCAAGCTTTGAAGTGTCCCCGACCCAACAGGCAGTCAGTCTACCTATTACTCCAGAGCTTCTGACCTGGCGTGTCTGGGGGTATCTGTGTCAACGGATGCGGGGCAAATGGGTTGCAGGTTTGCTAAGATGCTGACTCCGTGGGACTCTGTGTGGTCAGGGACAGGTTCTGCATCTTTCCGCCCTCAGGCATTCTCTTCTGGCCATGAGCTATCTTACCTGTCATTTTTAGACTATGAGTTCTCAAAATATCAGTTTTCATGTGTTCCATTATGATTTAAAAAATGTTGGGAAGCACTGTTGCAACTCCCCGCCCCCCCCAAATTTTATGGATGAAATCTTAAATCAAGGTAAAGCTGTATTCAGTTTGTGTTGTGGTTAGGTATCTTTAAGGTGACTTAAATTCCTGCCTGGGAATAGTTGGTAAATTACCCAGGGAATGGCAGGTAACAGCTCTCAGCAGGGCATACACATTGCGCCCAATGAGGGAACAATGAATTCCTGGATAATATCAACAGTGATCAGGGGTATTCCCTTTACCTGCTCTCAGGGTTGCAAGTCAGTGAAGTCTGAGTAGCTTAGCTGAAGTTCAGTTCTCATTGTGCATTCAGACAACGTTATGGTTTCAAAAACCAGGCTCTCCAGAAATGTCAAAACAGCCGAGTAAGAATTCTGCACCCACGGCTCAGAGAACACAGGGGAGGAGAGGAGAATGGAAAGATGGCAGGTGCCAGATGACCAGGGACGCTGCTGTGAGGCTGTGTCTCCTAGGAATGACAGAGGAAACCATAACAACAGGGCTGTATAGATGAGACCTGGACAAAGACGACACTAGCACACAAGCTAACAGGGAAGGGAGAGCTAGCATGGGGCCCAACACCAAAGAACTTCAGCTAGCTAAGGAATGCCAAGAGCAGGAAAAATTGTCTTCCCTAGGGGTGAGGCCCCTAATTGGTTACCCAATACCCTGCTCAACCCTGACGTCACACACGTACAAGTCAAACTAAACATACTTGACAGCTTGCATTTTTATATTTAGACATACAAAGCAATAACAATGAAAGAAAAAGAATCCATATTTGAGCAGGATATGTGTGTGTTGGGGCGTACATGGGAGAGGTTAGAGGAAGAGGGGAAATGGTGTAATTATATTTTAATCTTAAAAAATAAAAAATAATGTTTCAAGACAAATAAACATGCATCCCTCAACTTATTTATTACCCCATAAAGATTTGTTCAAGTTTAAAATAACAACGGACACAGATCAAAAGGCAATATGCGAACAAGGGCCCGTGGCTTTGAGGGTCACCAAGATCCAAGTCCCTGACCCCCTCACTATGAATGGATATGGGTCAGATATGGGCCCGGGGCAGAGCAGAACTTAGCTGAGCCTTTCTCCTAGGCTGCCCAACCACTGGCTCTTTGGTTGCTTAATACATTAGTGGATGTGTTCCAGTTCCCAGCGGTCGGAGTTCCACATCACACAGTCCCTGTCCCATCTGGTGCTAATTGGCACCCTCGTTGGTAGTTTCCGAAAGCAGAGCAGGAAAAATAAAAGGGACTGTCGTTCTATCCTTAGAAGCTGGGAGCCCAGTACAGGCAGTGCTTGCTTTCACATGAGCCATGGACTCGAATCTTGTATGTAAATCAGTTGTTTAGAACCAACCGGGAACAATTTTTTCCAATGAAAGGAAAGCATGCCTGGTGGCTCATTCTCCAGGTCAGCCCAGGTCACAAGAGTCTGTCGGGTCCGCGGTGTGCTCAAGGAGTCTTTCTAGTCCCCTAACAGTCCATGCTGGGTCAACCATGAAGGGCGAGAAAATGGTGGGAAAGCCAAAGCCGCCTCTGGAGGCGGAAGGCTGGGCCGCGCTTGTATCAACCACGTGAACAATTCCCAGGATTCATAGCTCCAGATTTCTTTAGTTGAGCAGAAATCCAGCAGGTAATATGATCAGTGTTAGCTTTCTCCTGGTGACTGTTGGTAGGATCAAATGAGATGATAATCAGAGAACAATTTGAAATGCTCCCCCACCCCCAAACAATAGAATCTGGGTTTCCCCAGTTTCCTCCTTATCCCAAGGTACCACTTTGTGGTTTCTGCATAGGGAGCAAGTGGGGCTGGCAGGGAGCAGGACAATGAAGCCAGAAGGGAGACTGCTGAGGTGGGGCCAAACAGGCTGGCCCCTTAGCTTGAGACTTAGGCCTCCTGCTAATACTCCAGGGTCACATCCTGGGTCCTGGTACTCCCCACCGTTTCTGTGTCTCTCCCCTAGGGAGTGGCCTGTTGTTGCGTTCTCTGTCAACAGCTGCTTCCTCCCCCTGGATTGATTGAGGATTTGACATCCTTTTTGTATTGACGTAAAGAATCTGAGAGCTTATCATAAATGACGGCAGACTGAGAGTTGAGGTTCCTTCCTGGATCCTGGGTTGTCTCATAAGCTCTAGATGAAAAGAAGGGCACAGACTATACTGAGCATGGATTTAAGTTGAAGGATAACTATGCGTTAATCAAACTTCACAGAAGAAGTAGAGTCAGAGGATTTCATCTAGGCTCCTGTTGTTGCTGGAGCTCTGGGGTAAACAGGTTTCCAGCTCAACCAGACAGAGACAAATCTACCCAGACCTCACAGAAATGAGGGAACTTGGGACAGGGCAACTGCCTGGGGCCTGTGGGAGGAGGCAGCCTTAGGAGGGCGGAATGATTATCTTCCCCTGTCTCACACAACCAGGAAGTAGATTCCACCAAAGGCATCCACTTTGGTGACAACTGTAATCATATTACAAAGCATCACTGGTCTCTGGCAGCTTCTGCCTTCATTCCCTTGCTTCTATTTTCCCACCACTCTCTTTCCACTGCCTTTCCTGTCTCCGTCCTTAGCAATACCAAACCATTCTGTGTTTTCTGTTTCTCAGTTAGTAGAAACTCTCCCCCTTCCCCCTCTCCTTTCCCTCTTCTTCAGGCCCTCCTGTTGTCTTTCTGCCTGTTCAACTTAATTTGATATTCGCCACACTGTTAAGAGCACTTACTGCTCTTGCAGAGGTCTTGGGGTCAGTTCCCAGCACCCACACCACTGTCTCACAACTGTCTGTAAATCCAGTCCCAGAGTATCTGATGCCCTCTTTTGGCCACCATGGGCAACTGCACACACATAGTCTCTAAAGACATGCAGACACTCACACATACATTCTTTTAAATGTATTATTTATTTGTAAATTATAAATTAAATTTATAATTAATAACTTATTTTTAAAACTAACTGTTTAGAAAAGAAGCTGGATGGTAACTAGCTGGCACTTTTTAGCATCAGGGTGCTATTGCAGGCCTAACTGCCATCTGCATGTGCCCCATAAGAGAGTGCAGAGGTCAGGTGCCAGGGATGGATGTAGGGAGGAAGAGAGGAATGAATTCACCGGGTGTGAGTTTTCATGTGGGTCGGAGACATTGAGGAGGGAGTTATGAAGGCAGTGCCATCTGTGCTGGGACTCAAAGATGACCCAAGAGTTGAAGAAGGGAGAGGAGCTTGTGAGGTAAAGGACAGCATCCATGAGCAAATTTCCAGTTTAATTGTTACATAGAATAAATGGCCATAGGGTTCCCAGAAATATGCACTCCTCCCCCCAACCAGAACAAATGAAAGAGAATTTGCTAGTTTTTTTTTTTTTTTTTTTGAGAAGATGTCAAGCATCAATTGAAAAACTCTGGCAATGCTTGGTTCTTGCTAGGGATGTGGCTCTGTAACAGAGCACTTGCCTAGTGTGCATGATAGCCAAGGTTCAATCCTCAGTACAGCCACGAAAGTAGCTGGAGGTTTGAGGAGATGGTTCAGTGTGTAAGAGATTTTCCTGCCAATGCAAAGCCTGAGTTTGAATTCCTAGGTCCCAGATAGAAGCTAGCTACAGGAGCGTTTTCCTATGTTGATGCTCCTACAGAGATGGGACACAGGAGAATCCCTAGAGGCCTGTGGGCCAGCTAGCCTAGTGAATGCAGCAGCCAGCAAATGAGAGACTCTGCTTCAACTAAGGTGAAAGGTCAGGCCCAATACCCGGGATTGTCTTTTGACTGCTACAACCACAGTCATACACACAAGTGTGCATATGCGCACATGCATCTATAATGAAAAATATAGTCTTTCATTTTTTCCTTTTTTCTTCCATTTCTCCTTTCTTTCCTCCCTGTATCCCCCTTCTTTCCCTCCCTAGAAACAGGATCTAGGGAAAATTACTGAACTCCTGAAGAAGAAGTCAAGACAACTGGTTTCTCAGTGAGCAACGCAGCCATTTAGTCAAGATGGTGGAGGATCTGTACAGTACCTTTCCACATGGCCCCCAGAAGAAAGGTTGCAGCCATGTGGTTCTACTTAATTAAAGCATAAACACAAGCCATCCCATTCTAATTTAGAGGAAGAGAAAAGTTGAACTCTGGGGTTCTCAGGAGTAGTGACTCATTTCTGAGTCTGGAACTCAACAGAGAGTGTATGCGGATATGTCCAAACTCACTGTCTTGTGTTGACTGGTCAAGGACACAGGCTGGCTAGGGCTGACAAACAGAAACAGTAGGCAGGGCAGTGAAGACACGGACAAATGGATAGCTTGACTAATGACGACGGTTCCTGTTTTGGTCTGTCACCCACATCAAGCAAATCCTATCAGTTAAAATAGACGTGCTTCAAGTTCAGTATGCACTTGGTGGAAGTCTCGCCACCTATTAGATTCATGTGGAAACTGCAAACACTTCATTTGGCTTTCTCCTCTCCTCCCTCCCCCATTTTTTCTTCCTCAGTCTTGCCCCTGTTTCTGTTTGCATGCCTTTCTTGGTTATTTCCCGCCATGTTTTCTTCATCTATTCCTAAGAGAAAAACAAGAGATTGTGCAAACTTTCCTGTTATGAATTTAATTCTTATGCTGCTTCTAATTTTTAAGAGGTCATATCAAAAATAAACTCAAGAACTGACATTTCTAAACTAACAGACATGCATGTGTGCACTTGTGTGCATGTGTATGTGTGTGTATGTATGGTGTGTATGTGTGTGTTGGGCAAGGTGGTGCATGCCTATTATCCTAGGACTCCAGGCATAGAAGCAGAAAGTTCAGAAGTTCAAGGTCATCCTTGTCTAAGTAGAAAGATCAAGAGCAGCCTGAACTACGTAAGATCCTATCTCAAATAACAACAACAACAAAATCAACAATGATATAAAAATACTTAAGAGAATTTTCACGTTTCGTGCACAGATTCCAAGCTTCATTTTTTTTATTTGCTTGGAATAACTACAGATAAATTAATTTGCTGACACTTTGTGAGACACGGTTAGGTTTATTGTTTCAGAACTGGTTTCTCTGAGTCCTCAGGGTATTTATGCAAAGCTTTGAACCGGAGGTCAGAGGATGTGAACTCCACTGCCAGTTCAACCACCAGTCAATGGTTAGTTTCTTGGTTGTTTTCTATTTGAATCATCATTGAATTGGCAGACTAGATTTCTGTCATTTAACCACTTAACCCAATGATTCTTTGAGGTTCCTACAGAATAAATATATACAAGCATAGGACATTTAGGGACTATTTACTTCATACACTGAGATCATTTTACCTTTATTATAAACCTAATATAAAATGTTACATCTGATGATAATTTATCTTTTATTAAAACTGAGAGCTAATTGAATAAGTAGGCATCTTAAGACATCTCCTTTTTAAATCAGTCTCTTTTTCTCTCTCTCTCTCTGTCTGTCTCTCTTTCTGTGTGTGTATGTATTTGTGGAGTTTAGAAGAAAACCTCAGGTGTAAGCACTTTGTTAGAGGGTCTCTTGTTTACCACTGCAAGTGTCAGGCTAGCTTGGCCTGCAAGTTTCTGAGGGTTTCCTGTTTCTACCTCACATCTTACCTCACTGTGTGTGCTACTACTGCACATGACCTTAGCCCCTGAGCCATCTTCCCTGTCTGATCTCTCCTGACAGCTCCCTCTGGGTTCTGCCAGCATTAATCATAAATCACCAGTCAGTATCTCATAGTATCTCATGCCCTGCTTATAGAAGATCTTGTCCTTCTTTCTAATAAGGCAACCAGTAAGTTGTATCTTACCAAACTGGGCACAGTTGGTACTTTTTACATCTCAGTGTGGTTGACACTCTACTACACATGACTGCTGTGCACCCGCTGTGAAGATTTACCAATCTGGCTCATGACTCTGCTGGTTTACAGATTCCTACTGGTATCTGCTAATGTTGAGCTGGGTATAAAAGCCTTCTGTAGGGGTCCCTTTATTTCACTGATGAGACCTGCACTCTTTGCTGTTTGGTAGGAGTGGCATTTATTCCTCGTTGACCATCTTCAAAACAGGACCAAGGCATTGTAGTGGCAGAGCCAGAGCTTGGGTACCTACTTGGTGGTGTCCTGAATATGACACATTTGTGTGTGTACCGCTTTTTTTCTGGACAATTCTGCTAGAGGGGAGCCCAAAGTGGAGTTGCTATTCCACGAAGTAGAAGGATTATTTCAGCATTTCCTTATAACTCATGATACCCAACTAAGCGTGGGTGAAGCTGGGCATAAGCCTCACCCTGGCTGTGCCGAGAATGATCTTTTTTTAATCCCATGACTAAGGCTCCTTGACTGAGTCAGCCTCATGATTACTGAATCCTTTTTGTATGAGGAACAAACCTCCTCCAGAAATACACTCAGTCTTCATGCAAACAAATCTGGGGGCTGACACTGCCCTTTTGCCAGATGTCCCTCGACACATCTGAATCTCCTTTAGTCTCAAACTGGAACCCTTATTGTATCCGAATAAAGAAATTGAGCAGAGTTCAAATTCTTGACTATTTTCTGTTTCAATAGTGTGGGCCTTACCACTGTGTGCATTTCATCCTGCATGAGGGCCCATTGCCACTTGGTCCTGTGCTTTTCCATGGCTCACTCTGATCATAGCCAGTCTTTGCTTCCAGAAGGCAATGTTCACAGAGGCAGACCTTGTGTTCATTTGCTCTCTGTGCTGTCCTGAAAAAATATTCTGCACATAAATTAGGATTTTGAATGGGACAGGGTTATCTAAGTGTGTGGCTAATGCTTTGGATAAATTAATTAGAACTAAATAAAATTTGAATTGTGGAAGATAATAGGATGGGAAATGCACTGCTTGGGCCCACATAACTCCATGAACTCAGGACACTAAGGCATGTCCCCTCCCAGGTACCCACAGAGTCAGACCGTGTAGTGCTGTTTAAGGGACACCAACGTGTTTGCGTTTCCTACTTTCACCTCTATCACTGGGCCATATTTTAGTGATTTAATACCTAGACAAACACAGTGTCAAAAATAATAATAATCCTAGGGAGGTGAGCATGAGACACTGGGAAGACTGTAATTATACAGAATCTAAAAGGATTAGAACATTTGCGTTTGCTTAATGTTCTGGTTAATTGCTGGTTAGTCAGACAACCATTCTTATTTCAACACATTTTGAATAATACTCACAAAATGCCCTTAGCAAAGTCTATGCAGTAAACAGAACTCAGACTCTCTTTGATGTCTGAGAGGTTTTTCTCAGAGCCTTTAGGTCAATACCGCAAACACACATTTTCACATAAGTATTAGGAGGTTAAGACGCCACAGGGATCTAGCCGTTGTCTGAACTGGCCACTGTGTTCTTTAGGCTTTGGTTTGGGCAAATCTTTCATCTCAGGTTAATGGCTTTTGATTGCCTTTCCTTGAGTATCCCATGCTCCAAATTAAGTGTGGATACTTTTATGTCTGAAAATTGCATGTAAGAAATGTGAACTTTAGAGAACATCACTCCAAATTATTCTTTTTGCTCAGACAAAACTCTTTTAAAAATACTTTTCTACTTTCTTCTATGTTTCCAATGATTTCTGCCCATACCCTGATAATTTAGGCCCATTTAGGCATCACTGTTCAGACTAACAAGGCACCTGTGATTTAGAAAAGCACACAGAGGTTTGCAGAAAAGGAAAAAAACTTTCAGACTTTCCCTAAGTATTTATTTTTGTTTCTTTAGTTGTCACAGCCCAAGATGTACACTCAAAAAACAAACATGCAAACAAACAGATTCTGTTTTTATGGACTATATGATCTTAACTTTATAGCACTCAAGTCAGATTTTTAACTAACCATGGTGTACTTAATATATTTATTTAGTGCGAACGATTGTTGAATCCCTTCTGAAATGACTGGAAATGCTTGAGTCTGTGCATCACAAACCAATTCTCTCAATCTTCTTTTCTCATTTTATTTAATTCTATAGTTTTGAAACAGGGACTCATTGGTCTCAGGCTGGTCTTGAGTTTACCATGAGGGTGGGAGTGGCCATGAGTTCTTGATCCTCTTGTCTCCATCTCCCAAGTCCTAGGATTAAAAGTATGTACTAATAAACTCTTGAGAGTAAGCCAAATAGCAGCAAACATAATGGAACAGGTAGAATTAATGTCTTCAACTTGCATTTGGCTAAATCTTAACATCTTAATTGGTTTAAGACCCCTTTTAGACTTATCCTGGACATGGTATGTGGTTCTCAAATTCTACTCTGTAACTTAATAAGCTTTTCTGACAGTTCCACAAATTCTAGTAAAGGCAGAATACCTGTGGGTCAGAGACCAAGGGGTTCATCACGTGTGCACAGTAGAGAGGAGGGCTTCTTATCCTTGATTCCTTAAGCTCCAGTGTCTTGGAGAGACCCACAGCAGCCCAAGGGATGCTGTGTTCTCTCAAGCCAGCATCACAACTGAGAAATTGTAAAGTTCTGATCTTTTATAATGGGTGACTGATAAATCCTGCCCTCGTACACTTGACTCGAGTGTAGCAAATTATTATCTTGGACAAACAGGCTTGCCTCATGTCTACAGAAGAAGGAAGTATCTCCATTTTCCAAGGTTGTTCAATACACAAATCAAGTAAGCTGTATGGGAACAGGACATACTCAAATAGGGTTGTCTCCCTACAATGACATAATTCAATAAGGATGTGCACATGATGTGTGTGTGTGTGTGTGTGTGTGTGTGTGTGTGTGTGTGTGTGTATTCAGGGTGAGGTCACATAGGTGTGAATAAGCCTCCTGTGCATTCCTCACATGGTGAGGTCACATAGGTGTGAATAAGTCTCCTGTGCATTCCTCACAGGTGCGATCACATAGGTGTGAATAAGCCTGCTGTGCATTCCTCGCAGAGGTGTGAATAAGCCTCCTGTGCATTCCTCACAGGTGAGGCCACAGAGGTGTGAATAAGCCTCCTGCACATCCCTCACAGGTGAGGACACAGAGGTGTCAATAAGCCCCCTTCGCATTTCTCACAGGTGATGTCACATAGGTGTGAATACACGTACAGTGCTGACAGCTGCTCTAAACTCTTATGTGAGCAGTTTTTACAGTACCAAGTACTGAATGATGATAAATGACTGATACTGATCCTTGTGTTTGCTGTGGAGCAGTTCCTGTCACTGTTTTAGAATTTAGTCTTCTACTTCTTTGTGTGCATGTGTGTGTATGGTGTATGTGTGTTGTGCATGTATGTATGTGGTTATTTAGGTGTGTGTTCACACTGAGGCCACACAGGTCTTCAGAGTCTCTCTCCATCCTTCTCTGTCTTGTTGTTTTGAAGGGGTCCCACTGAACTGGAAGCTCACTATTTTTGCAAGGTTGGTGGTTGGCCACCAATCTCTTAAGGCCTTCCCACTGCTACCTTCCAAAGCTGGTGGAGTATGTGGCCATATGTGGCTCTTTACACGCTTGCTGAAGATTTGAATTCAGATCTTCACACTTGTACAGCAAACGCACTTACCCACTGAGCCATCTATGGAGCCCTTTCTATTTCTTAAAAAAGTAAATTAGTTTGCTATAAAAATGCTGTGACACTACAGTCTCCTCTACCTCACGTTGAATGAACCTTGTGATTACTTCATTTACAGCATTTTCTAAATTCTCAATTGGTCTGTGGTTTTCTTTTTTTTGTACATGGTCCTAGGAATGATGGTGTATAGGCTAGGTTTATTGTATCTTATGAGGCTTGTATAAGTACACATAACAGTGTTTAAACAAGGACAAAGTTGCTTAACAGTGCATTTTTACAAGATATCCTTTGTTAAATGATGCATAACTGCATATAAATATGTAATATGCACATATATAAAACACAAATTATGTATATTTCTTTGACTCTATAATTTTACATATATAAACATGTATAATAAATAATGAACATATGCTTACATGTGTGTATATACACATTTGCTTGTGTTTATATAAAAATAAACACAAAAACACAGTGAATAAGACAGGTGGTCAGTGAGTAATAGGTAACTGACATACATATGAAAGATATCTATTATGAGCAAACTCAGAAACAAATACAACCCAAGGGGATTGACAAGAGTAATTGTATTTAAAAATACTCATTAGAACCTCCTTCTGATGTGGGATGTCCTTTTGTATATGTGTTGCTTTTATGGGTTGATGAATAAAGTTGTTTTGGTCAATGGATTAGCAGAGTAAAGCCAGGTGGGAATTCTGAACAAAGATAGAGATAAAGATTAGGTAAAGTTGAGGAGACACCATGTGACTGCTGACAGAGAAAAATGCCAGAACATTACTGGTAAGCCACAACTTGTGGCCAGATGCAGATTAATAGAAATGGGTTAATTTAAGATATAAGAGCTAGCTAGGAATACACCTGAGCCATTGGCCAAGCAGTATGATAATTAATATAGTTTCTGTGTGATTATTCAGGTCTGTGTGGCTGGGAAACAAAAGCACAATCTCTGTTTACATCCTTTCCTTGGAGTAGGAAGTTATAGTGTGGGAGAATTGTCTGTATTCTGTCAATCATGATTTAAATAAACACTGATTGACTGATAGCCATGCAGGAAGTATAGGTGGGAAAACCAGACAGGAAGTAGAGGTGGGCCAATGAGAACAGTAGTATTCTGGGAAGAAGGAAGCTCCCCCCGCACTCTTGCCCAGCCCACTGAAGAAGTAGGATGTGACCTGCCCCGCTGAAAAAGGTACCGAGCCATGTGGGTAACATAGATAAGGATTATGTGTTAATATAAGCTACAAGAAGTAATAAGAAGCCTGAGCTAATGGGCCAGTCAGTGTGTAACTTATGGAGACTCTCTGTGTGATTTTTTTGAGGGCTAAACAGCTTCAGGAACCAGGAAGGACAGAAACCCTGACAAGCAGCCTGGCCCTCATGTTACACAGTTAGACTTCCATTTCTACTTTTAAGAAAAATTTTATGCATGTATTGTTTCACAGTTCTGAATGCTGGGAAGTGTCTGATAAAGATTTCAGTAGAGGTTGGTTTCTATTCCTGGGTTA
This sequence comes from Ondatra zibethicus, assembly GCA_004026605.1. Taxonomy (NCBI): domain Eukaryota; kingdom Metazoa; phylum Chordata; class Mammalia; order Rodentia; family Cricetidae; genus Ondatra; species Ondatra zibethicus. Next base: position 62,652 of record PVIU01006367.1, read on the forward strand.
CAGATGGCTGCCTCCTTACTGTGTCTTTACAGTGGGGAGAGAGAGAGAGAGAGAGAGAGAGAGAGAGAGAGAGAGAGAGAGAGAGAGAATCCCATTCTTCCACAATGACCCAAGTTCTCAGATTATGGATTGCCCTGATAATCTCACTCAAGCTTAATTACATCATCACAGGTTCCAGTGAAGCAGAGGATGAGTTGACTTTGGCTTTGGTGTATACACTGTATGGGAATCACACAATTCTTACTGGTTCACCTCTGTGTTCTTACATAGAAGAGGCAACATCCTGGTGCTCTCAGCTTCTTCACTCCTGCAGGGGAAGCAGCCAGATGATCCCTTCTATTGAGTCTTGCTGGCAGTCAGATTCTTGTACAGGAGGAGACTGAAGGCCACAGAGTCACACAAGAGAGGAGAGCTTTCCTGGCTAAGCAGCTGTTTCTTAAATATGAGTGAATAAGTAGACACTACTAAGAATATACAAAAAGAAGCATAAAAGAGCAAGAAGTTTTTTTTTAAAGAAAGGAGATAGCATATTTGTAGGGGATATAGGGAAGAAATTAGAAAACAAAATCATTATGAAAATTAAAGAATCTAATTTGAGTAACTTCAAATTGTATTTAATGCACAAATCAAGTGTAAATTGATGTTATTTTTACTACTACTATTATTATTGGATAAGAGAATAAGAAAGAACTTAGCATCAGGCTTTTTACATGGGTTCCAGGGGTTGAATTTGGGTCATCAGCCTTGTATAGCAATCACTTTTACCTTCTTAGCTGTATCCCCAATGCCTCTATACTCCCACCCCCTTTAAAAATAGATCTCACTATGTAACCCAGGCATCTTCTAGCTTTCTATACAACCCAGGCAGCTTCTAGCTTTCTATACAACCCAGGCTATATTTGAACTCTTGCGCATCCTGGTTTAGTCTTCTGAGTGCTGGGAGTGTCACCATTCCCAACTCTCCACCAGATTTTAAGATTCACTATAAAAAAACCCGCTATTAAAAACATGTGGAATTGGTATAGTACTAGACAAACAGAAAAGTGGGACAAAGTAGAGCTCAGAGAAAGTTCCACACATAGGCAGTGAGGAGACTTACCACAAAACTGGTGATGGAATTTGTTTAGAGAGTGATCTTTTCAATGAAAGATGCTGATGCAGCTGAATGCTAGTATGAACCCATGCTACCAACCGAGAGCTCACAAGAAATCAATTTGCTATAGATGTAAATGTAAACCTAAATATGAAAGATTAAACAACAAAGCTGTTAGATTAAAAAAATCATTGAATATATTCAGAAACAAACATAGGGAAGTATTTCCTTCTCTGTTTTCAAATCTTACTATTGATTGATTCATTTAATGGCAGCGGGGGTTGACCCTCCTGGAACTACAGACACAGTAGTCACACACCCTAACACTGAACTACATGAGTGTGTCCCAAATTTCCTTGATAGGCATTAATCACAAATGAAAGATTCAGAACTTGGACGTCTGTAAACACAAAACTTTTGTATATAAAAATTTGCCTCGAGCGAGGGAAAAGCAAGCCACAGAATGCAATGAAAAACACTCCTTTCATTTAACCACTCCTAAAACATCATGGGGAAATATATGTGATTCAATTTCTAATGCATACAATACCATAGCAATCTAAAAGAAGTTATCTACAGCTTCATACATGTGTGAAAAACGGCTCAATATTATTACTCATCAGAAATATGCAAATTAAAGCCATACATCTATCAGCTAGAATGGCAAACAGAAACACACTCTGGTGAGGCTGTAAAGCAACTGGGATTCTGAAGCAGGAGGAAAGCACAGTTGTGTAGGCAACATAGAAAGACAATAATGGTTTCTTGTAAATTTAAACATGATGACTCAGCAGTTCCATTTTGACAGACCTAAAACAAGTCAGTAGGAGTGCCCATCAAACATGCACAAGAATGATCACAATTTTCACCTTTGACTAACTTCAGATGGAAACAACCCAGGTGCCCATCAACAGAAGATCTCAAAAAGACATTGTGGAATATAGAATATTCTATAGCAGTTTTAAGAATAATGAAGGCCAGTGTTGTAAATAATATCCTCAGACATCACGTTGAGTAAAAGATGCCAAACAAATGAAAGAGTAGACACTGTGGTCCTGCTGGCAGAAAGGTTTGTTGCAGAAAGGGTGGGCAAATGTCTTTATATTACCTTGAGGTGAGAGGTTGACATCTGAGATTCAGTGGATGCTCCTTGGACTCGATCTGTGACAGTTACGTGACTGTGCACACACTTAGATGTGCATGTAAGGCTAAAAAGAAGAACAAAGTAGAAGGAAACCTGAAAGCCATTTTATCTGGACCTCAACTTAACTTAAATGTGGCATTGTGTTTTGCACAATATATACAGATTATCCGACCTTTGTTAACTATGTTAGAAATTGTAATTATGAAATTGGAAAATATGCATTCATTCATTTTGAAATAATAGTGAATATAATATTTTTAAGAAAAACATGAGTGGAGAAAGTGATGAGTGGGGATTATTTTCTACAGTGTCATCAAGGAGTTTTGAAAATATTCAAATAAAAGATTTTCTTTTATTATTAAGCAAGATAAATTCTAATGAAGGTATGGAGTACTTTAGATGAAGAAATCTTTACAAACTGTGAAAAGGGGTAATGGTCAGATTCATGTAAGTTTTGATATGTCACTAGAAAATGTACAAGGTTCCTTCAAATTTCTCAATTTGTTTAAGGGCTTGGTGGGGGTTACAGCTCAGTGGTAGAGCCTGTGTCAAGGATGTAAACAGCCCTGCTTTGAGCCTTGGCAGTGAGACACTAAATAAACATAACAAAATAAAACAAAGCAAAACTTAAATCAAGAACCAGATAACAGGGAAAGAAATAAAATAAACCTGCATGTCAATAGACACAAAAAGAAGACTAGAATGTGTGCGGGCAGGTGAAGAAGGGCAGTTTGCCTTTGCTCGGGCTTCAGTTGAGAATGATGGAGCAACGAGAAAGGAAGACGGGATTCTGGAAACAGTGCATCCAACGCATTGCCAAGGAACCCTATTCAACCCCCTAAAGGAGACCCCGAGACGGAAGGATTTTAATCAGAGAAGAAAGACAAAATGACAAGGAAGGATGCTTCTTGAGGGAGAATTGCATGGGAGGGAAGCCATAAATGGAAAGTCCATGAAAAGTGAAGTCTGTAGAAGGTCACAACACAAACAATAAATGAAAAATCCAGATGCAAGCATATAATAAATAGGATTCTATTTACCCTCCGTGCAGTGGGCACTTCCCTGTGAGTCAGTAGTGTAGCATCTATGTTGAATAGTGCCAGGATTACAGGAGAGGAAGTATCTCTCTAGTTGCACAAAGTTTAGAATCAGAGTGAACAGGTTTCCAGGAACAGGACTCATAACATGTAGAGAGCAAGCAAACCTTATTTACAGATGAAGGGGAGAATATGAACATTCCCAGTATTGCTGTTTCAACACTCAAAGCCTTACAGGTTAGGTGAGAGGTGGAGAAGATGAAGAAGAAGGAAGATGAAGGCTGAGAGGTCAATACAGACAGGGAAGTGACATACTTTGTATCTTAAAATTCTAGAAGAGCATTGAGTAATTTCACTCTGAAGAAATGATAGAAATTTGAGCAGACTTGTTTAGCTCAATTGAAAAATTGAAAAATGCACACATGCATTAAAATATCACACAGTGGCCCATTGGTATATACAAGTTCTATGTTTTTCCACATTATTTAAGAAAACAGAGACGAGGTTGGGGTAGAGGTCAGGGGTAGAACACTTACCAAGTTGGTGTAAACCTTTAGTTTCAAACCCTAGTGCTAGTGACTAAAAACACATGCACGGTTGCATACATAAGTGGATGATTGAATAAATAATTAGAATAGCTGAGTAGAGACTTGTGTGTGTAGTGTTTAAAACCAGAATAGTAAACAAAATGTTTTCAAATACTAGCCTCTCTGTTGGAGCTCAATGAGTGGCCAGTGTGAACAGTGAAGGACAAAGGCGTTGACTACATAAAGACACATAAAGATATTACTATGAAGCAGGCTTCCTAAACATAACAAGATCAAGAAGCAAGAAGACTTCCCATGCAAACACGACTGATGGAAGACCCTTCCAGGAGGGGCTGGGGCTGGTGAGAGCAGTTGCCATGCCCACGCTATGCACTCTGCAGTATACAACCTGTGACCTTTTTAAATATGTGATTTGGTTTCAACTTCATCAAATGGAATAACTTCTTGCTATGAGTGTCCCCTCAAAGTACTTACTCTTTGCTTCTGACCTCTGCTCACAGTTCTGTTGGCAGAGGCTGCTTGTTAACTCCTGGCCACCCAGACTTGAAATGGTCACACAGAAATTATATTAATGACAACACTGCTTGGCCTATTAGCTTATACATATTCCTAGCTAACTCTTACATCTTAAATCAACCCATCTCTATTAATCTGTGCATCACCATGAGGTTGAGGCCTACCAGCAAGTTTCCTGCATCTGTTTCCTCCAGCAGCTACATGGCATCTCACTGACTCTGCCTTCTTTCTCCCAGAACTCAGTTTATTCCCCCCACCCTCTCCCCCCCGTCTAGCTCTATTCTGCTCTGTCATAGGCGAAAACAGCTTCTCTACTAACCAATGATATACAGAGGAGAATCTCACATCACAGTTCTGTACTTCAGAGGAAGTGGGTCTCACCCTTAGGTCTTATCTTGCCATCCCATGGATGGAGACCAAGCAGTTGTTCTAAACGAGGTCCATAAGATAGAGAATTTTGGTCCATGCATCTGGGGAAAATGATTCCTTCCTCTTCTCTAGAAGCATCTGAAGAGTTTATGTCCAGGCTGGCTCAGAAGGCCTCAAGAGAAGAAAACCTGTAGAGCCTGAGAGGAGAGATGGGAAAGTGCTTTTTCCCTCTAGTTGAGAGAGAGAGAGAGAGAGAGAGAGAGAGAGAGAGAGAGAGAGAGAGAGAGAGAGAGACTATTTTAATGCCTCATCTAGGACAGGGTCTACCATGGGCATGTTTAAGTTACTTGGACCATTAAACATTATTTTAAAAGCCAGCCCAATTCAGGCTTGGATTCCTAACAACCTAAAGATTTCTAAAATAAAACAAAAACACACACTGAGAACATTTATCAAACAAGTAACACCATAGAGGATTTGCTCAAATTTCATAGGCTTCTTAACAAACATCTTCACAGATACCCCCTTAATGTTTATGGCTCCCTGGTAAGGGAGCTTATTCTTACCATGTGTTGTTGGACAGAAAATTGAACGAACTGGTCAGGTGACATGCTCAAATTCCCTTGGTTATAGATGATAAATTCTCTGCTTGTAGCTATTGCATGGTCACTAAAAGCCTGACCTTGCAGGTGTAGATCAAAGACCTAGTGGAGCAGAACATTCTAGAAATAGCCTCTTGCATATGGAGCTTTAATAAGGGCAGAGGTGACCTGGCATTTCAGTGGAGAAAAGAGGGATTATTCAATAAAAAGGAGCTGGAAAAATTGGTTGTCTATTTGGAAAAAAAAATGAATCTGGATCCCACCCTTACACCATACCCAAAATCAACTCCAGATGGATTAGGGACTTAAATGTCAGAAGCAAACTTTAAAACACTTAGGAGAAAAATATAGGTGGATATCTTTCCGAAGTTGGGTAGGGGCGGGTTTGTTAAACAGGCACAAAATGTACAAACCATAAAAGAAAAAGATCTGTGATTTTGACTTTGTTAAAGCTAAGAAATTCTATATGAGACGAATTCTCAAAGAAGGTAAAAACATCATCTGTAAGATAAAATTGACAAAGATTTACTACCAAGAATATTCAAAGAATCCTTTAAGATGCTGAGAAAAGATTGAAAAATGGAGGAGAGAGAGAGGCCAGGGGAATGAAGAGATAGGTAGGTGGATGATAGAGCAATGGTAGGTAGATACAGAAAGAGATAGAGGATAGATGGAGGATAGATGAATGGATGGATGATAGGTAGATACATAAATATATAGATGATAGATTAATAAATGATTGCTATACATAGAGAAGATAGATAGATAGATAGATAGATAGATAGATAGATAGATAGATAGATAGATAGATAGCATTTAGAGAGGCATGCACAGTTATACGGATGTCCAGCCTTACAAGAACATATACCAGCAGTCAGCAACACTTGTTTATCATTTTATATTCAATTTCTTGATGAGAGTTAAAAGTTCAAACTACACCAAAGCCAGGAGTATTTACATAAAAGAGTTCTCATTCATTTCTGGGATAAACTGCTAAATCATGTGAGAAAGAACTTGGCATAATCTTTTAAACAACATACCCCATAACCCGACAGTTTTCTAGGTACACACACCAAAGAAAATTCTTACTTCGGTGCACTCAAGGGTTCACTTAAAAATGTTCGCATCATGCACCAGGGAGATAGGTCAGTCGGTAAAATGAGACCTTGAAAGTGTAAGGACCTGTGCTTAATCTCCAGAACCCACATTTAAAAAGTCTGTGTGGTGGCATGTGCTTGTAATTCCTATACTGGGGACTCAGAGACAAGCAAATCCCTTGGGGCTTGCTGGCCAGCCAGCCTGACCAACTTGGCAAGTTCCAGGCCAGTGAGAACTCAATAAAAAGATGAATGGCTTCTTGGGAATGACATCAGAGATTGTCTTCTAGCCTCGAAACACACACCCACATGAATGAACATGTACATACACACACACAACAACAACAATGTTCATAGAAACACTTTATTAGCAAAGGCAGGTCACGTACACCTCTCAACAGGAAAATAGATACCAAATTGTACATGCAGGGGCACATTACAGTTATGAAATTAATTATAGTGACACACAATAGTATGATTCTGAGTGACATGACATTCAGAGCTGAACACCACATGATGTTTTCAGTGAGATTCAGAACCTGCTTAAGTGACATAGCAACAGCTGTGATTACAGGTGTACACATGTTGATGCTATTTTTAAAACCAGCGAGAAAAAAAAATACAAAATTCAGCATGCATGGGTTCATCATGTAACAGGGCAAGGAGCTAATGTACGTAAGGGTCACTGTCAGCTCTGCTCTAATTCTATGACTGGGTGTGGTTTTATTATTCACAAAGTGAATAGAAAGGAGTATACAAAGAAATTAAGCCACACCTGGACAGCGTGGATGACTTCTCAAAAATCTTGGGTTCTTATCTTTAAAATGGAACCAAGAACAGTATGTTCAGCTTGGGCTGCAATAAGAATTAAAAATCAGAGCACGCCTAGCAATAGCAAGTTCAATGTGCGTATTTGTGAAAGTTTCAGCAGAGAAGCAATAATCAAGGAAAAAGAAAGAACTATGAATAAGATAATTCTGCACTCAAAGTCCATTCCTCAATCATTAGCTCAGAGCAGAAAGGCATCCAAGGGTCCAGATGAGGGTGAGCCTAATCAGGGAAAATTCTCCAGGAGGTAAAATTTGAGAGGATCAAATAAATTATATGTGTAATAGTATTGTTAAAATATAAATATACCACTGGATCAGTTGACGGGTTAATGGGGGAAGGTTCCAATTTCTATTTTCAGAGTAGCACTCAGATGCTGTGATAATAGGAGGTGACATTTGTTGGATTTTCCTCCCTCAAGTTGTGGAAGAATCCTATAAACGGCTCTATAAATAACCAGCAGAGGCCGGAAGGTTTCCTGTAACTTCATGTCTCCAGCCAGTAACCTCTGAGGACAGTCTGAGTGGCGGTTGAATCAGCTGGGTGGCAGCTCCAGCCTTGACAGTCTACCTCCCCCAATGTGGTGGCACTGGCCATGGGGGCCTAGGATTCTTTCCCATCGGTCTTCAGTCCTGGCAACTTAAGAGGCAGTAAGCACTCAGCACTGCATCGAAACCTCAGGCTCCCAGAGGAAGCTCAACCTCTCTGTCCAAGAGAGAGGACCTTAAAAGAGAAGGAGCCCAGCTGAGCACTGGGCTCCACTGTTCACTCCTGAGAGGGGGACCAGGCCACAAAGCCCTTCAGCTGGGCCAACAGCAGCACAGTACCTTCAAAAGCCACAAGGATGGACACAGTGGCCCAAGCCGGGCTTCCTGGAAGGTGGCCTGGGAGGGAGGGAGTGTGCGGTAGGTGTGTGGTAGATGGTAAACTGATTCGTGCACAGAGTCCTGGCCATAGCCAAGGGGCTCCTACCATTAGAGATGTTAGCAGAAGGCTGTCTCCCTTTGCTGTATGGGCCCCAAAGCCACTGATCATCTTCGTGTGTTTTTATTCCTTACCTGCTTCTTTTCCCTCAATTTAAATAAACATGAATTTGGAAGAGCAAGAAAAGCAACCCTCTTACCCCTTTGATTGTCTACGAGCTGAATGACGCCTGTCAGGTCTGAGGACCTTGATCACCCCCATCTCATTTGATCCAGGAATAGTCTCCTCCTTCCCTGCCCTGTTCGGCAATCCAGTTTTGTGGAAAGACCAACTAATGGTTCCAACTGGAAAATTATTATTGATTATTTTTTTAATCGCAGTATAGAGAAAGGTCTTCCCAAGAATCAAAAACAAAGCAGAGCATGAGTCAGGAGAGTCACTTCCAACGAAGGCACACGACTGAAGTCCTTTTTGCACTCTATTTGTGTAATTAGTTTTTCTCTTCAAATAGTGGCCTGAAATACCAGTTGTGATTGTGTAAGACCCCTGTTCCTGTTAGACATTTTACAAACTCATTTTCTTTGGGTGAGCAAAATTTAGTTTATCCACTCTTAAATAACACAGACAACAAATCAAAACCAAAAGCCCCCAAGGAGAGAGAATCATATACTGGTTTCTACCAGCTTTGCGGTACCAGTTGTTGGGGAGTGGCATTTCACATGGACAGATGGGACACGCCATGAGGCTTAGTCTCTCATCATCGAAAGCGCTCTGCTCTCCGCTTGCACTAAACCGTATCTGCTTTGCCAATCAGAGGGCAATTTATCATGTAGGATCTAGGGGAGACATTTATGGGGCCTGTGAGAACAGAGGCTTTGCTGGGTGGGATATCAGCTTTCCTCTACAGGAGATCAAAAGCCCCAGCTTGTGAGATGACAACGGACACATAGTCAGAGAATTCCCAAGCAGAAGACCTTGTTAGAGAAAGAATTTCAAACAGTATTTGCCTGTGTTTTTCCCTTCTATGATGAGCACGGGAGGGGGTTGATTCAAGAATGCGTCTATGATTGGTGGGACAAGAGGATGAGCTTCAAGTTTTTGGGGGTTGGGGAAAGACTGAGGCTTCCCAATTATGTATCAGATGTGTAAACCATCCCTTGTTTATCGGGGGCGCATGGAAGAAAGAAGTTAGGGCAAAGCACAGAACATGGTTGCTATGTGGACTGTAGTATCAAGGCATTACCATCTGCAAAACAAAAAGCAAAACAAAAGGCAGGTGCAGTTCGAGGTGATGTGAGGAGCACACTGAACACCCCAGATTATTCGAGGAGTAGTGGGGTTCTCTCTCTCTCTCTGTGTGGGTGTGTGTTTGGGTGAATGCAGGTGGACGTGTATATGTGTGCATGTGGAAACCAGGAGTCAATGTTAGGTGTCTTTCTCAGTTGACTCTCTCACTCTGTTGAGATAGGGCCTCTCACTGACTCTGAAGCTCACGGGTTGGCTGGACTGGCTGGACAGAGAGCCCCAGGGGTCTTTTGTCTCCGAATCTCCAGCACTAGGATGGCTGGTCTATGCTGCAGACAGTTTTAATATGGGTGCCGAAGACCCAGATTCAAGTTGTCATGCTAACATGGTAAACACATTATTGACTGAGCCACGCCCATAGGCTTTGTAATTCTTAAGCTTGTGCTCTCAGTAAACCATGGGCAAAGCACATCAATCTACAGGAAGGATCAGTGGGCATGAAGTGGTAACAAATAATTGTACTTTATTGTACCCAGTAGTTTCTAAGAATTATTAACTTGACTATGGTATATTAATCTGTAATAAAAATAGGCAGGTGTGTTTAATATTGCTAACACTATTAACATTTTCAAATATACTTAATTATTTATGTGTATATTGGCTGCAGTTTCCCTTCCCTCCTCTCCTCCCAGGCTCTCCTTCCATCCCTGCTCTGTCCCTAACCCCCAATCCTCTCCTTCTACATTTCTGTTTAGGAAAGGACAGGTCTCCCATGAGAATCAACAAAGTGTGGTATATCAAGCTGCAGTAAGACTAAGCACCACCCCATGTAATAAGACTGGGCAAGGTGACCCCGTCTGAGGATCCTGACATCAAGCTCCACCGCAGAGCTATAGTAGTAAACCCTGCATGGTGTTAGCATTAAAAACAGAGAGTGGATCAATGAAATTGAACTGAAGACTCAGGCATAAACCCACACACCTATGAATACCCAATTTTTGACAAAGGAGCCAAAATTATACAATGGAGAAAAAAAAGCATCTTCAACAAATGAGGCTGAACTAACCAGATGTAGGCACAGCGAAGGCAGCAAATTGATCCATATAACCCTCTACAAAACTCAAGTCCAAGTGCATCTAAGACCTCAATATATAAATTCAGATACACTGAACCTGATAGCGAGAAAATGTGGGCCTGAGTGTCCCTGTGGGACTCCTAGCAGTGGGAGTGGGCCCTGTCTCCAACTCTTTTACACTATTGTCATTTTTGACCTTCAAAATCCTTGTATGCCAGTGTCAGATTGGCTTAGCCTTAGAAACTTATGGCCCTTATGGTATCTCAAATGTGGAAAATTCTCAGCAAATATGTGTTAAGTGGCTAAATAAGGGGAAATTACAATAGTCACTGAAGCAGGGCAGCTTAGTGAGACCTGATCACAAAGAGCAGGAAAATGATTAGGCAGACAGCTCAAAGGCACAGTGCTAGTTAGCTAGTGAGCCCTTGACTCAGTCCTCAGTAACACACACACACACACACACACACACACACAGAGAGAGAGAGAGAGAGAGAGAGAGAGAGAGAGAGCTTTTGAAAGTAGTTGTAAAATGCCTGAGGCACAGGAGAGAAAAACATGAGAAGAAAAAAAAATACTGCCTTACAAATAGTCTTGATGATTTAGTTGTTTAGTTTTCTTATTTTTCAACACAAATTTCTGGGGAAATTTGACAGCATTATCTGACCATTCCTCTCAGAGGCCAAGGAGCAGGCTTTACGATTGACTGGGGAGATGCTTTTCCAGCTGGTCAGTGCTGAGTTCCTTAAATTCCTGCCTAAAAGAAGAAAATGACAAGGATGTAGTTTTTCTGATCTACAGTTTGCTCATTCTCTGGGTGAGTCACTCTTTGAAGTTGAGTGATAAAATTCATTTGTCACAAAACTTTCCTCTAGTCATGAGGTTAGACATCCCAGGGCCCTTCTAAAATTACCATGCTGGTAGGAGAGATGGGCACAGTTGTGGTTGTTTTTATGACACAGAAATCCCACCCTCTGAATGAATGGACAGACAGAAAGAAAAGAGTCATCTAGCCCTGTTTGAGTCAATTCAGATTGAGTCAGTCTAAGCTACCGTCTTCAGACCGAGGGACCCTGGAACTGAGGTACAGGTTGGTGGTTCAGGGACCTTATCCCCAGAAGTTCTGCCATGAGCCCTACTGACTTGAAGAAGCAGATTGTCCTTTGTTTAACTGCACAGTGAGCACCCTGGACATGCTGAGAAAAGGCGGGAGACGTGGTAGAGGTGTGGCTTCTTCACTATAGCCTCTGAGGCTGAGATGGATGATGAATGTTTTCAAATATTGGTGTCTGGGCTACAGATACAATGCAGCAGAAGACTAGCGGTCTAGCACTGTCCCAACAGAATAAATCATGTATCCACGTCTTTCCCTGTAGCCAGGTATGTCAGGAGATCCATGGAGACGGAGATCTAATTCAATTCAGTTTATTTCCAAAACATTTATTTACCTGTGATCAGTTAGACTGTGAAAAAATATTCAGTAAGAAAAGTAGTTGCTGCCTTACAGACTGGGGGGGAAGCAGATGACAAAAATCTGTTCTTTTTCTCCCTCTCCCTTCCTACACCTTTTCCCTGGTGGTAGCTGCAGGCTGTTCAATATTAAGAATGTGGTCTTAGACTTCATTTTGACTTTTGTGAAGACTGGATCTTGTGCTTTGGTGATCTGGGCCTTCCAGAACTCTATGAATTATGTAGTACCTTTGTCCAAAAGAGCTCGATTGTTGGTAGCCAGCGTCTACTAAAGCAGTTCCTGGCTAAGTGTTTTCTCACGTAGTTATCCACAGGGACAATCTGCCAAAGGACCTACTGCTGCCCTCTAAGTTATTTCAAATAAATCTGAGACCTTGTCTTACTTACTTCAACTATAGTTTATAAAAGCTGTGTGTTTGGTCTAGGAATCTCTCTCTCTCTTTCTGTGTGTGTGTGTGTGTGTGTGTGTGTGTGTGTGTGTGTGTGTGTGTGTGTGTGAGTTCGAGGATAACCTTGGGTGCTTGTGGTCCTTGCCTTCTACCTTGTTTGAGGCAGGGTCTCTCTCCATGGATTTTCCTATCTCAGACTCTGATCTCACCAGGAAGGCACTGGGATTATGAGTGGGTGCTACCATGTATGAATTCTATGGATCTTGGGGATCTGAGTTCAGATCCTCGTGTTGGTATGAGAAGTGAATCTTGGTTTTCTGACGATTGATCAGTAGTTCTACTGCTCCCTCTCTCCCTTTCCTTCATTTAGTAAACAGTCCTGGGGATCACCTGGGAATGGCCTTCCCCACCTTCAAGCACCCACAGGACCCCGTGGGCCACCTCTATCACTCCATTCCACACTCATATTCTCCAAGTCCTCCAGGGTCTAGCCGAGGGAGAACCCCTGACTCTTCCATACCTTTTCTACAATCTACCAGAGTTAGCCTAGAGCCCGCAGCCAGCACACCAGCCTCATCTGGCCGTCTCTCCTTCCCTGCAGGAGGGCTCTAGGCTTGGGCCACTATCCCCACTTCCTATACACCATACCACAAGACTCTCCCATACCATATCTAACCTTCCCACCCAAACCTACCAACCCCACACTCCAAGCACGGAACAGAAAGCACATCCTATATACCAGTCCAGTCCCAGTCCTCTCTGTCTACTTCACTTCATCCCATCTTCGCCATTTCCACCCTCTAGATCCAGCTAACTCCCACGTCTTATCTTCTCCTCTACCCTGCTCAATCTATAGCAAACTCCGAATTCCACTTTTTAAACATTAAAGTTTCCTTAAAAAAATAACAGCACTGGCATTTCTTTCTGAATTATGTTTACTCTTCTTCATTTCTCTCTCACATCTTCATTTTCACAGATGGGATCTTCTTTGCTTCCGTATCTCAGTGACCTTCTGGTCTACCCGGGGAAGCTGTTGATTTTTGTATGAAGACTTCATAAATTACCCTTCATTAAATCCTTGTTTTGTTTGCAGTGGCTTCCTGCTGCATTATGCTGCCTTTTCTAAAGTCAGCTGCCTGCTAGCACAGACCACTCCACTCTTCTTTTTAGGAGCATTTGAGTGCGCTTCTGTTGAAATTATCAGGGTGGGATTTGCTAGCTTACAAATGAGAATGCTTAATAGTCATCAAAGATCAAAAGCACAAGCTGAGATGAAAAACAGATCCACCCGTCCTATTTTCCTTTCCCCAAGTTTTCTTTTACCCGATCCTCAACATCTATAAGGAAAGCCATCTATGACTCACAGTTAGCTTAATGCAAGGAAAAGAAGGAAGTCCTGGCTAGGTAGCTCACTGTCCACAGGCAGATCCTGTTGTAGGAGAACCTGGAGGCCCCTGTGTTCCGTTAGGACTCACCATTTCCTTCTTTTGGCTTTGAGCATGTCTGCACATTGGTCTCCTATCTCGATGGCTTCCATTTCTGTGACTGGGAACCTGCTGGTAACTACTTCAGCTTGTTATCACTTTATAGTTAGTAGTAATGCCTGGAACAAGATGTTAGACCTACTTCAGGAAGTCACAATGGTAAAAACTAATTGGTCCGACTTGTATCCTACAAGCTTCCTTGAAGCCGGTCAATGAGGCTTTGAAATAGAACATTCCAGAATCCGCAATCCATGTACTCAGATAATGGAGTAGACCTTAGGTCACAGTAGATGTACTTCTCCCCACAGTAAGGATTGTGCTCCAGCAGAACACATCTGGAAACGCTCACCCTGCTATTCCTTCTCACATCTATTCATTAAACTGGACAAATGTGTATTAAATACCCACTAACCCTTGACCTAGGAATGTCCACACTGTTCTGACCTTTATGATATGACTGCCATGAAGGTTAAAAAAGAAACAAGGGTTTCTCATTTCTTCCAAAAGTTCTATTCACAAATCAGAGAATCAATAAAGGCAATGGGAGCTGACTTTCTCCCACAGGGAATGTTGAAAGCTAGCAAGTCTGGGTTACTTGTCATAGAAGAGACAGAGGTTGTAATGGTGTGCCTTCTTCAGTTGAGTGATGTTGAGCATCTGTGATTGTTATTCAAAGAGAAAGGCAGTTTTCATCCTCAAGAAATGTGATGCAGTGGGCAGGTAAACCATGCCCATGCTGCCTGTGTTCTGGTGTGGGGGTGTTGTGCAATTATGGATATGAAGGAAGGAGAACTGAGGTCAAAGAGTTCCCATAGAAAAGCTTGCAACAGCCCATCTTGTGTGGACTCAAGCTTGTCAGGTGGGTGGGCCAAGTGGAGAAGGACTAGGTGAGAAGTACAGAGTAGGGTGAGCGAGGGTGTTCCCAAGTGGGTTTAAAGGTACAGTAGTCTGGGGGAGTCCAGGAACAAAAAGAAACAAGGCTAGAGTAGAAACCTCCAGCATGTTAGACAGGCCAGGGAAAGCACGAAAGCCTTTAAGAGTGTTACCAGGGGAGTAACCTTCTGCTGTAAAAGAATTAAAAGTGTGAAATTTATGTTCTAAACAACAGGGTGAGTTTTCTCTCCCACATGCCACCGAGGGCTTAGAAGCTGTAGAAATAGCTCAGGAACCTCCCTGTTCCCATGAGGCTACTCAGCTCTCACTCAGCCTCCTGCAAGACTGCAGCTCTTCTCGCTGTCAACACATCTGAGCATTTAGAAGGATGTTGGTAAGACAAGCCAAACCTTGACCGGGCACAGGACCTCTCAGTCTACTTTACTAATCAAAAAAGTTCAGGGCTCTGGAGGTAGGGGGCTGAGTGCTGGGCCCCAAAGCTTCAGTTACCTCCAAAATATGCTAGTATTGGGGTTCAAAGAGGAGCCTGAGAAACACAGCAATGTGGGAGAAGCTCTTGGCTTCTTGCTTATTGACACACATCAGAGCCAAGCCTTGTCTCGGGGACTTGCGTGGGTGCTTACTGCCCAAGGCTTAGGCTCATCCAGTGAAGCTCAAGGGTTCCAAAAGCCTTTTATGAGTCTTAAAAGAATAAACAGTGTTTTGAATATATGTTTTCAAAGGCCAAGCCTTTGACCCAAATCTGAGGATTCAAAGAATTCCTCGCTCAATTCTCTTCGCTCCCCAACTTCCTACAAGTCCTTTATTTCAGTGTGTGAGAATTGCATAAGTTGTATACCCTTGTTGGCGTTATTGGAAAGATTGGCCAGTGTGTGTCACCATGACCGACTACAGCTTCCTCCTCCTCAGCATTTCCAGTCGAAGACTGTTCCCTTGCAGACACCTCCTACCAACCGGCTGACTCCTCCCCTCTGTGCTGCACACAACACACACACTGTGGTTCTGGATTGCAGTGGGGGTTGGTGTGGTTCCATCCCAGTGCTCAGAGCCCATGCTGACACCAGATTTTCTGTACACATGACTGTCCTTTCTTCATCCTCTCACTGCCTCAAGTCAGGTCAAGCAGCGAGCAGCAAATGCCGTGACAATCTTCCTTCGAAGCATTTGATATTTACAGTGAACTATCTGACATACAACACTGCTCCTGATACACAGTGAGTGAGGTTCAGTTTCCATTCTTAAGGAGTCTCTAATCTACTAGCTGTGTGGAAAGTAGCAGGGCCCACAGAGAAGTGCACACCCATGTTGTGAGCACAGCCTTGGGAAAATGTAGGAAGAACCCACTGTTGTGGGATATCTTGTATCTGGGTCACCATTATCCAAATGACCTTAGACAGTCCCAGTTCTTTTTCTTTTCTTTCTTAAAAGAATTATTTATTTTATGTGTATGAGTACTTTATCTGTATGTATGCCTGCATGCCAGAAGAGGGCATTAGATCCCAGTATATATGGTTGTGAGACACCATGTGGTCACTGAGAATTGAACTCAGGACCTCTGGAAGAGCAGCCAGTGCTCTTAACCACTGAGCCATCTCTCTAGCCCCCAATTCCTTTTCTTGATTAAGGCTCTCAAGAATTATTTAGAATATACTAGAGAAGCAATATTTGGAGAAGAGGAGGGACTGGTCAGAATGAGCTGTGAGCACTGTGTTTCTCCGTAGAAATGGTGTGTCCTTTGGTGTGTTAGTTCCGTGGGTTAGGTTACGCTTGGGGTACATACTGGATTTAGGGCATAGTTTTTCATGGTCTCTCAGTTCTGGTGCTAGTGGAGTGTGCATAGATGAGACTCCATCCACCTCAAGCAGCTTTCTTTGAGCTTCTGGGTACCCTCTTGTCATTGATCCTAGGCTTTTGTTGTCCCTTGCTACTGGTTTGCATGTAATAAGCCCACCCTGGTGCAATCTGCTCCTAAGCAGAAAAAGCACCACATGAGAGCGGCAGGCCAGAGGACTCGGTGCACAGTAAACTCGATTGATAAGGGCTTTGATTGTGAATTGAAAAAATGCATTCTTCAAAGTGGTTGACGTTTACAGGGACAGTATCTTATTAGGGGACCTTGTCACATAGCAAAGGACATTACCAGGAGAAGAAAGGGAGCTCTTGCTTCCCTAGGGTAGCCCTGTGCGCTCCCCTGCCCCGCAGGCAGCTCCCTAAGCCATTGTTCATGCCTACCCAGACAAAGGGGCTGGCTAGTTTGCTTGGCCTTGCTTGCTCACCCATCAACTGGCACACATGGAAATCCTGAGGCTGAATTTACTGTCAGCCCTTTGAGTCACAAAAAATCCCCCAGTTCCTCCCTCCCCCAGTTGGAATCTGGGTCCTACTCACAGACTTTCCCCCCACCCCTTGCTTTGGGTTACCTTGTGAATTCATCTGGAAGAATGTACCAAGATCCTTTGAATCCTACAGGAATGTTGAACTCAGTGAAAAGTGATGAGGTTAAGAAAGCAAATAATAAGCTCAGAGATGTTCCCTGGATGTGGCTAGAGGCATCAAAGAGATTGATGAATCTGCATTTCAAAAAAGCCAGCAGGGGGTTGCGATTCGGCTTACCTCACATCAAAACTGGCTTCCCACTGCACTGCTTGTGATGACCCACATTAGTGCATTAGTGCAGGATATGAACACAGCCTTAGGAAAGAAATGCCTTGGAATGATACTGTCTCCTCCAATCTCAGCAACTCAGATCAGTTTGCCTCCTTTATTAATAGAATACAGCAGGTTACATTGGACAAGTATCTGCTGTGCTCAGACACTGTGCTTAAAGTAGGATTCTCCTGTATCCCACCTATTAACCTTCAAAACCACTGCTGAAACAGAGTATTATTGGCCCCTTAAACAATTCAGAAACACAAGGGCTGGAGATGTTAGGAAAACAACTCTTTGTAAAAGCTAGAACAAGGACTTGTATTGGACACCATAGGCTACAGCTTCATCATCTCAAAGTCATGCTCCTTCATGGGGGTCTTGGGGAACTATAACATATACTGAACATATACTGTTTAGTACAACTAATTATCCAGGATAGACAAAAGAGGAGCCATGCCTTAGGAATCATCTGTTGACATTCAGTTTCCATTGAAAATTATGGATAGCTAATAAAATAGCTGACAATGGAGGTGACTACCATGCCAACAGGGCCTCTTGACCATAGGCTAGTGGTGATCCAAACTTCATAGGAACTGTGAGAACATCTGGCTCAGCCAACTGGGTCAGACGAGGGGATATCTAGGTCTTGCCCCAGTGTCTTCAGTAGCAGGGCATAATGGGAGACACTCAGGAGACAGACAGTTTGCTTTGGAATAACAATCTCATTGAAA
Organism: Ondatra zibethicus; assembly: GCA_004026605.1. Taxonomy (NCBI): domain Eukaryota; kingdom Metazoa; phylum Chordata; class Mammalia; order Rodentia; family Cricetidae; genus Ondatra; species Ondatra zibethicus. The sequence goes on from PVIU01006367.1 coordinate 80,744, forward strand.
ACTCCTACTGTTGCATGAGGAGGAGTGGGCTGTGTCCCGCTGCCCAGCTCCCGGCTGTTGGCCTGCTTTTGGTCCTGGCTAACTTATACCAGAAATAATTACACAGAAACTGTATCCATTGAAATACTACCTGGCTCATTATCTCCAGCCCCTTATTGGCTAACTCTCACATATTATTTTAACCCATCTCCATTAATGTGTATCGCCACTTGACTGTGGCTTACTGGCATGAGTCTAAGCAGCGTCCTTCTTGGCCAGGAGAATCATGGCACCTGCCACACTTCCCTTCCTCCCAGCATTCCATCCTGTCTACTCCACCTACCTGATTTCTGCCCTATCAAAAGGCCAAGGCAGTCTCTTTATTCAACCAATGAAAGTAACACATAGAAAGAAGGACCTCCTACACCATTTCCCCTTTTTCTGTTTAAACAAAAAAGAAAGGCTTTCATTTTAACATAGTAAAATTACATATAACAAAACAGTTATCAAGTAAGAATTGCAGTTATAATATTTATATTTATTTTATCTTTTATCATAACAAAGGAAAACTATAACTATCCCCTTTTTAACTCCATTAAAGACTCCAGAAAGATATAATATTACATAAATAAACAAGAAATAAGCAACTTTCACAACTCTAGAAATGACAGAGACATCTCACTGCCTGGACAGTCACCCAAAGTTTCTTTGTATCTTTGGGGCATCCATCTTTAGCCTACAGGCCCATAGTCTCCAGTAGACTTTTCCATAAAGTAGGAAATTTTAAAGACAGTTTAGTCACGTTTTTAGTTTAGTCTGTAGAATGTCTCGTAGACTCTTTTATGCATCAGGAACCCCTAAGGATCATCTCACCTTTAGGCAAGTTTAGTAGTCCTTTTTTTTGTGGGTTCTTTATGTCCAGTTTATGCAACAGTCCAGGCAAGAGCACTTTCTTGCCCAAATGGCTAAGGAGCCTCTTTGATGTCCATCTTTTTCTTGAAGTAGCTTGGTGCTGCTAGGAGCAGATGTGTCTTATTGTCATGAAAAGTCCTAAGTTATTAAAACATTAAATGCCATATCCTGTTGTCTTTGAAAGATATGAAGAATGCCTATCTAACTGAAATATATCTTTATATATCTAGAAAATCTAACTAACATGACTACAAGTTTGATTACTATAGATGATTATCTATTAACAACCTATATTTTTTAATTATACATTACATTTTTTACAATACCTTAATCAAGATCAGAACAAAATTGACCTTAAATTTATATCAACAAACCAAAATTTATACCAATGTAAATTATTTATATCTATATCATCCTACTTTGTCTTGATTCACAATCTATGTTTCTGTGGCTTCTATTCTGTTGATTTTGTATTAATTCCTAGTCTTCTTCTCCAGGACAACATATGAGAAAACCCAAAACTCCCTTTCCACGAGCAACACCTCCCAACACTTACAGCTAGCCAGTAGCCCCTTGCTCTATCCTTTCAAGGACTCTGATTTGAACCATTCGCCATGAAAATCTCTCCCCAGTTCCACTTCTGTTTGGGGGAAAACATTGGAACCAGAAGGTGCCATGTGAGCTTCTGGAGGAGGGAAACAACCAACAGTCCTACCCAGCTCTAAGGCCTGTTAACTACACCTGGGACCAACATGACTTCACAACCCTTAGGATACAGTGCCTGCCGGGAGTCAGCCCCAGCAGCGAACACATTCCAGAGAGGATGCGAGGATCCAGTCAAAGTCAGACACCCAGATGAAGAGACTTTGCAAATCTGACTGACTAGCCAGCAGAAAATTTTTTTATTTAGACAATTTTGAAGACATTTATGACTATCTCAAGAGATACAGACAAATCATTTTGTCCCAGGCATACTTCTCTAGCATGCTGGGGTTACAGGTTAAAAACAATAAATCTGAAAAATACACTGACTATGCCAAATACCTCTGAAATATGAGGCCCACATAGAGGCAATTATTGCGACCTCCTCTAGTGTGAACACTACTTCTCCTTCAGTTAAGTACAGATAGAATAGATTTCATTATCAACCCCATATCCCTACTCCTAAAATTTTACAGAACATTTCAACTTAAGCAAGCATAATATAGCAGCCTGTTCTCAGGCTGGCAACAGTCTGTGATTTCAAGAAGTTTAAGATAACATCTGAGTCAGTCCAGATGACTCGCCATGCTGTAAGCAGTTAAATCACCAACTTTTAATGATCAACCCTATTACTAGCGAACTAGCCTAACCAGAACTTTCTCAGGCTTAGGAACCATTGTAGCTCTTATTCAATCTTTATAATATTTATTTTTATAATCTTGTAAGAACTTCATTAAAGAAAAAATTCCTTTGTTTATAAATTAGATAACATCACACCACCCTGATGCAAACCAATCTTTTTAGGAATGACAAATATTAATATCTTACTCTTCTTATGTTCTGCTCTCTCATTCTTATACCATCTATAGATGCTCTTAGGCTAACCTACTCATTCTGGCTCTTATTGTTGAATTCTTAAGAGGCTTAATAAATATGGTTCTCTATCTGGTAGGTTATATTTCTAGGAAATTCTAAGTTTACTGTAAAATGAGGTCTGTCCTCTGATCTGCTGTCAATTCTCCTATCCCACTGAGCCTTGTCAGCCTCTTCTGAACTCACATGGTTCTAACTGTTTTATTCTTGAGTTTGTGTAGGGGCAGATAACATTCTCCAAGGCACAGAGAAGACTCCCAAGTAGGGTCAGCTAAGGTTACTTTCCTGAAAGCAGGGGGTAGTAAGTTCAAGACCTTATCAGGGGTATACAGAAACAATTTTTCTTGGAAAAGACATGGGTGAATCATTATGCTAACAGTCCCTCAAGAGTATAACACGCAGAGATTTAAAATGAAAGTAAAGGGGGCATCAGGTCAACAATTGTAGCATGTGGCTCAGCTTTGCTGGAACTTTGTCAGGCAGTTATATTGGTTTCATGACTTTCACCGTCCCCCTAGGAGATGGTTGTTCCAAAGCAGTAGTGACATGCATGCCTTAGTAGCTATCCACAACTCTCTAATTGGACTTAAGGCCCATACAACATGTTACATTCTAAGTACTCGATGGTGTCGGAAACATAACCAGCTACCCAGGGGTTAGTTAAATTATGAATTTTGAAGGAAAATCTCCAAGGTACATTGTACCTAACTACATTCTAAACATTGTCTTTCTACCCACAGATAAATGTAGTCATCACCCCTCATCAAGGAAACTTCTCTTGTTGATGGGCAGAGAGCAACACAGAAAATCACAACCAATCAGAACACAGAGTTGTGGCTCCCAGTCCGAATGGATATATCTACATAACTCACACCTAAGGCTCAGCGAACATTGCAGAAGAGGGACTGAAAGGTGGGGAGATCCAGAGACTTGGGGAGTTTTCTGTGAGAGTGTGTATCCTAGGAATGTCAGAAGCTACACCCACAAAGGCTCCCCATGGCAGCCTAAGAATGAGCTGAGCAAGGAGAGCACCAGTAGGCATGCTGTTGAGGACAGAGAAGAGCTCATGAGGCCTCAACCCTACTTACAGAACCGAGGAATGTTGAGAGGAGAAATAGTCTTACCCAGGGAAGAACATGTTAATTGGCTAGCTAGTACCAAATGGTCAGCCTGAAAACATACATACAAGTAACATATAGATTGAGCATGTTATATTTAGGATATATATGTGTGTATACACATAATATATTTGCAAAAACAATGAAAAAGAGGTCATTAATTTGAAAGAGAGCAATGAAGGGCAGATGGGAGGGTTTGGAGGGAGGAAAAGGGAAAATGATGTAAGTATAATATAACTAAAAAAAATCAAAGAAATAGTAAAAAAGAAAAACAAAACCCCAAATTACAATAGCAAAAAAAAGAATGAGAGAGAGAGAGAGAGAGAGAGAGAGAGAGAGAGAGAGAGAGAGAGAAGAGATTGATTTAAGGATCTCTTAAGGATTATTGTATAAGCATGACTATCCCAGGACTGGGGAGATGGCTCAGTGGCCAAAAGCGGAGGACAGTGGTCTTTGCAGAGGATCTGGTTGAATTCCTAGCCCCTACGTGGATGCTTCCAACCACCTGTAACTTCCGTTCCAGGGGTTTCATTGTTCTCTTCTGGCCTCCTTAGGCTCTTACACATATGCGATGCGCATAAACTAACATAGGCACACAAACATACACATAGACATAAAATAATAAATCTAAAATATATACTGACCACTCCAAATAGCCATGAAATATGAAACCCACACAGAGGCAGTTATTGTGACCTCTCCTAGCATGAACACTACTCCTTCAGAGGCATACAAACTCTGGTATCATACTGACCTGCGACCAAATATCTAACTCTTTACACAAACTGCTAAGCCACAGATTAAAGGGCATCATAGAACCCATGGAGCAGGAAGGAATGTGGGTGATCAATGCTTTCACAACCACTTAGTAATTCTTGCTAACACAGCCCATTCACTCATCAGTTTTTTATCATCGTTAATTCCACAAACACCAACTGACTGCTCAGATCTGTCAAGTTATGTATCTTGTATTGTGTGGGTTAAATGTAAAGAAATAACTCACTGTTTTCTGCCATGAACAGAGCCACAGTCTAGCTAGGGATGGGGGAAATCAACTACAAAATGAGATAAGCTCTTAAAATATCACACAGTGCAAAGACAGAATTGAATCATGGCCTCAGAGTTCTATACAGAGTTTTTACTGAGGCTAATAACACTATGGCCTTTCTATGTTGGTTTTCATATTTAATAATGAAATACTTGATTTTTGGGGACTCTTTCTGGTTTCAAGGAATTGATGCTTCAGACTGTCAAGTGATTTATATTATTTTTAGAGAAGGCATTGCATTTTGTACAAAATTACATTCCCTATTAAGCAAACATCATTCATTAGACACCAACAGACTGAGGAATTCATATTTAAAGTTGACAGTGTGGATGCACAACCTATAATTCAAGTGGGGGTAGGGGTATGCTGAGGCAGAAGGACCATGAGTTCAAGGTCAACTTGAGCTATATAGTAACATCCTGGCAAAAGAAAACAAGGGCTGCCATGAACTTTAGGTTTGAATGGAAGGAGGGAAGTGGGCAAGAGTTCTGTATACTTAAGCAGCCCTGTATACTGAAGCAGTGGTGGATCACTGCTTCAGTTCTAGTTCTGTGAGGTGGTCTCAGTGCATCCTTGTCTGCGTAGATAACTTCCCTCTGTGTGGGGTGGGGGTAGAGCACATTCTATGAGGGTTTGCACATCTGGAATTGAAGGTGAACGCAGGCTTAGGACAATGACTTCCCTCTGTGCCTTCAGCCTTGTAGGTGTAATAAATACATCATTGACATTATACTCCATTTTCAGTATGCGGTTCTCTTAAAGCTCACCGAAGAAGCACAGATAAGCAAGAAGCCCTGGCCCCTTCTCCCTGGCTGGTAGAGCTCTCAGGGTTGGGGAGCTACAGGCAGTCTGTTACATGACTGAGCCCATCTATGCTAAGACAATAAGGCAATCTCAAGCCCAGGGTGACCATTAGGTATGGTGTTGAGGTTTGAATCAATATGGATGGGAAGTGTGGGGAGAGACAGCTATGCTTAGAAGAGCTCAAAGACTGTAACTTTCCAAAGTACCAGATTGTAGGAGAAGGGAACGGACATCTTGATATTGGAAACATTAAAACCCACCATCTCATAGCAAACTGATATGACGGCCATTTTTGCTGTTTTTCTAGGGTGACATCATAATCTACAGGACTGAATATTCAAAATGGGCTCACCTTTGCTAGTCTCTTGAATTAGTACAGAGTAAGGTTCAGTTTTTCCTCATAACTGGGACCGAGACAAGTTAGACATGCACTCTTTGAGTAATTAATATGACTATATACCCAAGCAGGAGTCTGACTGAAAGTAAAGGAGACAGATATTTTAAAAAATGAAGGCAGAAAGTATACTTCTAGAAGGGTTGGAATTAAAAATATGGAACTCAGAAGATGAGTTTGAGAAGTCTGAAAAGCTCCCTTTGATGAACAAGGGTGATGGCAGCAAGAAAGTCAAATTGAAGCTGATGAGATAGAATTCAGTGGAAGAGGGAGCCACCACCAACTCCATAGTTACTCGGAATATTTGTATCCAGGACTGGAAAAATAGCTCAGTACCGAAGAGCACTTGCTGTTCTTCCAGAAGACCCAGGTTCAATTCTCAGTACCTACATGCAGCTGACGATTGAAACTCGCCCCAGGGCATCTGACACCCTCTTCAGGCTTCCATGCCCACGGTGTACAGCCATACAAACAACACACTCATACACACAAAATACAGATGAATAAATATTTTTTAAAAGGAGTATTTGCATCCATGTCCAATGTTCTTATTAGATTATTATCTCCTTAGGGTCAGGGACCATGTAGATTGCAGTGGAAAAATACAGAAATATGAAGCCCTGAAGAATCTTAGTCCCATTGATTCAGTGTGGTTGTGAAAGGATCCCTTTTTTTCCCCTACAATCTTTTTGATGACAAGATATGTTATCACTAAAAGTAAATGCTAAGTTATAGTAGCTACTTGAACTTTCCAAAGTTTGGGGTTTTGAAAGTAGTTTAGATTTTAGAAGCAGTGCTCGCCTGGCAAGACTAACTCTTGCTAGAACTCACTGGAGGGCCTGAGAAATAACAGTTCTCGAAGATTTGGAAACACTTATGCAAATGGCATTTTGATGAGATAACTGTAAGTTGATCAAGAACACATGGATTAAGTCTCCCACGGAAACCCGCTGGTTTAAGGAGTAAAGGTCCAGAACTGTTGACATCATGGAGCTTGGCTTTTGCTGAGTTCCCTATCTCTGGAAAATCAGTTAAGACTCTCATCAGATGGATACAGCTGTGGGGTATTCTCAGCTCTGCTTTACGGTTTCGGGGCTTTCAGAGTGGAGCCAGGAGACTTCCAGCAGACAGAGCAAAATGAAGAGCTGGAAATCTCTGAAAGCATGTTCCCAGGCAGGCCCATCATGACACTGCCTTTTATAGTTGGTACCTGCCTAAGGGCCAAAGTTACAAGAACACTCACTGTGAGGTTGTGTTTGGAGGCTGTTTGGGTCATAGACTTTGCTGGGATTTCTTAAATGGAAACTGGCTTTTTTTTTTCCCTACAAACATAAAGTGCAATTTGAATGAAAAACAAAAGCACTTCAGATTTTCTGAGAACATGAGCACAAGCACCAAGTACAATGGTGTTTTACAGCCCGGGGACAAGCAGCATGAGAAAGAACGAGACCAAATGTGGGGGCCCATGAATATCTTTTCCAACCACTCATCTCACGAACACCACAGGTTGCTGAAGACAGCCATCGTTTTAGAGGTCAGTTGATAGACGAAGGATGAGCTAAGCAATTTCTAACTTTTGTATAATTTAGCCATGGAACAACTTGCGTGAAAACAGAGAATTGTGTGTTTCGGAAAGCAATGAACAACAGACACATGGAGGATGGCTGTCCCCACATGGACCGTTGTATAGAGGCTACTTACACAATTCAAAAACTCAAACTTACAAAATTCAAAAACTTAAACAGATGGCCTGAGATTTTTAGACAGGGGACCAAGGAGGTTAGATTTGTGTCTTCTCCAGATCTTCTTCTTCATCCCATGCTTCAAAGCTGTTGTTATTTAAGATGTTAAATCTTCCCATCGAGTTCAGCATCTTCACACCAGAGTAGACAGATTTAGAAGCAGCCACAAGCTCTAAGAGAGTCAGTATTGGCGACACTAATTCAAAGGATAGTTACAACTAAGACGATGGATGATGAGAAGAGTTCCTGGACCAATGAGAAAATATCAGTGGACTTGAAGATGACTGTACTTATTCACCCCAAACTAACGATTCCTCTGAAACAGGATGCAGACTTCTGTGATGGGATTAGGAGATGGGAGAGGAGAGACATTCCACTTACAGTGATGCTCTTAGCCATGTCATCTTGGGTAAGGTGACTAGACTTTCTGAGACAAGATAGTGAGCATTTCTGATTTAATGCTTTATCCCTAATATAAAGATAAAGCTGTGGCAACTGATATCAAATATGTAACGGTCGTAGAAACTGGCCTGAATCAATGAGCGTCATCTTTTACAGCTGCTCGCTTCAGTGACTCTGTGACTGTTGCCATGTGATGATGATGACAATTTCCATTTTTAAAAAGTCTGCAATAAAGCAAAAACAAGGTTATGCAATGTTTGTTTTTCTGAGTAGGGAAGGTCTCTCTGGGGAGTAGCGCACTCCCCAGGGATTGGCTTGAAAGCTGAATGCATGGAGAGGGTGGAAAGAGGGCAAGAATTTCTTTCTTGAAAGAATTGCTGATGAGTTCTTTCAATTCCAAGTTCAGTTAGTGGTACCAGGGTGTGCGTGGATGTAGAGCCACACACTGGATCATGGGAAAGCTGCCAGGAGCCATACCCTAGAGGAAACCAACTCTTCCTCTCTAGTAGCCATTAGCTGCCAATAGCTCTCCCTCCACTAGGCTAGGGGTGAGGCTTTGTGAGCTCCTCCTCCATCTAGGCCAGACTCAAATGACAAATTTTAAATTTTAGTTTTTTTTAGGGAAGGCATAAGGTGTTTGAACAGAGGGGACTGTAAAAATTAACTATGCTGTGGTGCGAAATCACATGCGGGTCATATAAAACTGAAACTAGCTTACAACAGAAAGGAACTCCTGAAGTTAGAATTGGCAAATGGCAAACCTTTCCTAGTTTTCTTCTCTAGAAACCCTTCCTCCCCCACAGTTGCTTTTGCTCATGGTATTCATCGCAGCAACAGGAAGCAAACATGAACACCTGGTCTTTGGTGAACTTCATTGCTGAGCCCTGGGAACATCTTGGAAGCTTCTCTTCTAACAATATTGTAACTACATGCCCCCCCATCAATGCCTAATTATTTGGAGGTAACCGGAGGCACTGGAGATTACCTCTAGTCTGTAAGGGCAGAAAATAAAGATATCCAGCTTGCTTTATGGAGAAGAAAGGCTTGCCTGGGCACAGAAGGCCACAGTGTGGACTCTCTCTCTCTCGCTTTCTCTCTCGCTTTCTCTCTCTCTCTCTCTCTCTCTCTCTCTCTCTCTCTCTCTCTCTGTGTGTGTGTGTGTGTGTGTGCGTGCACGTGTGAGGGATTGAGAGAGGAAAGGTGAACAGAGAATCTTGCTCTAGGAGAAGTGAACTCTCAACAAACACATCCAGGTGAGGACATGGTGGGTCCTTTATCAAAACAAGGTGGCAAGGCTCCAGACTTACAAGCTAATTTACATATGGCGTAGGTGACACTGGCTGGATTATACCTTACTTAGTTCCTGTCATACTGTGATGTCCTTTTCTGTGGTATTTAACACTAGGTTCTTAGTTCTGTAGACCAGGAAGTGGCTGGTCATGACCTGGGACTGAATTAATCAGCTGCCCGACTTTAGGGTGAAGTTGTGTTGGGACACAGCCACGCTCATCCTCTGACACATGATTGGCAGCGACTGTTGAGTTAGGCTTGTTGGAATCCAGCAGCTATGTAACTGTCCTGCGGGAGGGAAGGCATTCTAAGGAGAAGATGCTTCAGGCCCTCCTTTAGACTGTCTGATTTCTGAAACACTGAACCCCTAGAAATTAGAATTTCTCCAAAAATCTTATATAAGAGGAAGTTAGAGTTGGGGCCCTGGTGCCAGCATTGAGCACAGATAATCTCCTTGCAGGAGACACAAAAGACTTGGACAATGATATGTGACGGACAGGGCCACACCTTGCCCAAGATGACTTATGCATCCTCCTGTGTAACTGAATCTCACATCAGGATTCAGAAGCCAGCATTGAGAGTGTAAATCCCTGATCTTTATTTGTTCGTCTTCTCAATGTGTCATATTTGTTAAAACTTTCTTTGCTTTTCTTGATTATATGTTATCTCTCTAATTGGCTGACAGAGGACTGGCAGCCAAGTTTAGCTACTTAGGGCTCCCCAGGGCCTAGATTCTCACCTTAGCAGCTCCAGCAACCACTGCAATAGAAGTTCCAGTAATCTTGGGCATACATGAGTTGTCTTTATACACAACATCCAGTTCCTGCTCTAGACTATGGGAATGAAAATTCCTCCTCAAATGCAGAGGCCACTGATCACTGTGGGCATTTCAGATAGGCAAACTCCACTGTGCATGGTGTCAACCTTTGCAAACTTACCCAACGATTCCGCAAAAGCTCAGAGTGGTCACCTTAGAAAAGACTATGGGACAAATTTCTCTGCTCTCCTGAAATGGCATGAATAGATCTTCATTGTGAGTCACATTCAAAGCTCAAATGAGTGTTTCTATACACATGTGGTTGTCAATCTATTAATTTACAAGAGCCTATTTTTTAAAGAAAATCTTTAGCTTCTGTCAGTGTGAATCAGTCTTTGAAGTCTTCCTGTTTTGTCAAAAATGAATCCATTCTCAGATTGCCCAGTTCCTCTTCAGCTAGTCCCCTCTTCTTAGTCTCCCCTTCTTCTGTTTGTCGTGTGCACATCTTGTGGTCACACCACTCACAGGTCTCCAGGATGAGCCCCACATAGCTTTCATTGAGCTCTAGGATCAATGTGCAGCTCTGGCATTAGGAGCCAAGTGCGAGTTTGTTCAGTAGAGTTTTATAAGCCCTACATGATGACAAATTATTTTCAACAGCAAAAAACATGTTTAACTCAAAAGTTTTGTGTGATATCTGCCTGAAGTTTGAGGTGATTGGCTGGCATCTTCGAACGCTTGTGAGTGGTAGAATTAACCATGAATGTGGCTGTAGCTGGCTGCATACTTTGCTCCAGGCTCGGGGGGTGGGGCACTCCTGATCTTGTTCATTCACATTCTGAATCTTTTAGTATGAGGACTGGCTTTGGTCGGAAAACCACTGTCAGTTTCCAGGCTGAGTATCTGAAAATCCAGTTTGCGGTCGTCCTGTATTATGTTCTCTCACTCCATAGCTAGGTTGAGCAGCTGCCCCACACAGTTCGTACACTGATCTTAATCCATATGTTCAAACTATTATTAAATGGCTACACCCTGTTCACCAAGTTGTGAGATGATTTCAGATCATATTGGGAAGCATTTCTGGTTTATGGGCCATGTCAAGTGGCCAAGCAAATTGTTTACTTTCTCACTTGAATTTTTATTTAAAAACCCAAATTTCACAACCAGTTTAGATTTCCCAGGGGGTACTTGCTTAAAGTGAAGTGCATTCAGAAATACTTGATATGCTTTTAAATGAAAAGAATTAAGTTGCAAAAAGTAAAGATTTGAAAGAGATTTGGATTACTCTGGTTATTTGAAAGATTATGATACTTCTATTTATATGAAACCCAATTCCTGAAGGTACTATAAATTCCCAAACTCAATATAATGGGGTTTTGTAGTTAGAAAAAAATGCCATAATAAGAAAAAATATATGACTCGAATAATTGTATTTTCCCCCAAGATGGATTTTTTTCCCTTGGCACCCTGATATTTCTTTTTCAGGTAGTCAACCATTCTATTAACAATTGATAAACTCACCCTTATAAAATATTACCAAATTTAAATTAAAGCAAGTCATTAGTTTAATAAAACAAGCAAGCAAGCAAACAACAACAACAACAAAAATCCAAGCAGTGGGTTAACTACTCACAGGCTTTGCAAACTCATTGCTATTTAGCTGCTGTGGATGACATTGTAGATTACATTAATAAGGGGAATGGGTGTGGAGATTTCTGACTTTTGGCAATAGCTTCCAACATCAGCTTAGGAGCAGATGGAAATTGAAAATGGCCTTGACCTTGCAACACAGCTATTATTTTTATTCATAATTATGAAAAAAGTAGAAGATGTAATCCAAACAGAATGCAAATTATTAAAGTAAATATTTAAATTATAACCTTGGCTTCTGCAGCAGCATTCCCTCAAGCCTTCTATTTGGTGAAATTAAATCTTGAGCACAGTGATTCTGATTTCTCTGAACCTCAGCAAGTCTTTTCTGAAGCCCTCAGGAGGTCACGAATAAAAAGTTAGCACAATGGCTAATTTCCTTATGTTCTTCTGCCTGGCTGTTCTTAGAGTTCACAGTTCAGTGTCTATTCTCAGGGGTGGGGCTGGAGTTCACAGTTCAGTGTCTATGGGGGGGTGGAGCTGGAGTTCACAGTTCAGTGTCTATTCTCGGGCGTGGGGCTGCACTCCCAAGTCTTTTTACGCCAAGGTATGATGATCCCCCACTGGGAAACAAGTTCACATCTGCCATGTGAACTTTGTCCAACTCCTGCAGACAGCAAAGGTTGAAGAAGAAGTCAAGACTGTTGGCGCTTCTTCCTTCAATTAAGGGATCTTGTAGCATGATGGTTAACCTTGCCTGTCAATTTGAATGATTGAGGGACTGACTAAGTCTCCTGTGTGGGTCTCCACTGGTGTTTCCTGGAGCGCGCCAGGCAGCACTTTCTGGAGACGACCCAGTGATGAGGAGGGTTTGAGGGGGAAACCTGCTGCTTTTTGCCTGCTTGACTTTGGTCCCTGCTGGTGAGTGCGACCGCTTCCTTGCTGCTTCTGCTGGCACCATCCTTTTCTGACCTCAAAACCCAGCTTCCAGCGTGGGCTGAAGACCAGCTGCTCTCCAGGAATCCTTCAGGCTTTCAGTGCTAGGACTGAGACTGCTCAGGCACCCAGCCTTGCCGATTGAGAAGCTAGCAGGTCCCAAGCATCAGCAGACAGCTGGTTTTGGGCTGCTTGACACAAAGCATATAAACTAATCTAATAAATCCTCCCCCACCCCCTCCCTCCCTCTCTCCCTCCTTCCACTCTCCCCCTCTTCCCCTATCCCTCTCTCCCCCTCTCTCCCTCCCCCAAGCACACACCTCCCCTTCCACACACCCCAGTTCTATATACATAGATTGGCATCAGCTTCCAGCCTAACAGGTACATATTACAGAGACGTAGCAATGAAGACTTCTCACTCCTGTTTAATAGGTTTTGAGAAGCTCACGGTGCACATGTTTCCTTCTAGAACCTCCCCATGTCCATCACTGAGGAATATTCCAGGCTCTTTTCCTTTTGTTCCTTCACCTTCTTCCTAGTGATGAGGAAGAGGAAATGTCAAGGCTAGAATGCTCTCAGCTTTATGAATAGCTGGCCCTAGCCCACTGGCCATTCACATGAGAGCCTTCTCACTGCCCCTAAGTCCTGAGGACTGACTCCTGGTCTCCGGGTCAAGGGTTCTGACAAAGAGACCGCCTGGGAGAGTTGGTCAGAGACCAACTGGACTGTGTGCTGCATTTAAAATCCTCCAATGGTTGCAAGACAGCTTGGCAGTCTCTTATAAAACTAAACAGTCTTACTACACGATCCAGCAATTAGAATCACACGCCCTGGTATTCACCCAAATGACTTGAAAATTGTGTGCACACGTATTTATGGCAACTGCTGTCACAATTACCATACAGGTGAATGGGTTTGTAAACTAGGGTATGTCAAGATAATGGAATTTTTATAAGAGCTGCAAAGAAATCGTATAACAACACAGCAAAAGATGTTGGGACAGGAAACTTCAGTGTGTGTTACTACAAGCAGAGAATTTGTAAGGGCAGTGGACTGTATTATTCCAATTACAAAACATTCTGGAAAAAATTGATATTGTGTAGACAGAATAAAGATCTGAGGAGGAGAAGCAGAAATGACTAGGGAGAAGGAGGAGGGTGTGCAGGCCAGGAAACTGCTCCTTGTGATGCTGTGATAGTTTATGTGATCTGTCCAAATCTGTAACATAGATAACACCAAGAATGAACTCAAATGTGAAGAGTGGGTTGGAGAGGGGATGACGTAAGCACACAGGCTCATCAATTGGAAGAAATGGTCCACTCTCCTTACAGAGTGGATGTTGATAATGAAGGAGGAAGACAATGTGGGAGGAGTGGCCCAAAAGGACATGACCTGTATGCAATTTCCACTGACTGATTTTGTGTGTTTAAAACTTTTCAAAGTAATAAGATCTCTTTTTAAGAAATAATCTTGGATCAAAACTCTTGACGCGGGCTGGTACCAGTGCCAGACTGTGGCATTCCTGTGCAAGCCTATGGGAAGTATGACCTATACAAATGGGATAGCTTTGGGGACAGGAAGCCATGTTCTAATCTTTGACATATAAAAGGGAGCAACCCAACCCTGGAAGATTCAAGATCTATACTGGGGGCTGGCACTGGGGTGGGAAGTGCATACACTTTACTGAGAGTCAAACCTTTACAAGTTGAGGAAATGGAAGGGTTTAATGCTTGAGATTTTTGTCTGTGGCCTGTTTTTCAGGTTGTAATTTAGATAATACTGTCATTTGTTCTACAAGACATCCATTGCAACGCAGTCCTTAACCAAAGGGTCACATATGTGGAACCCTTTCCTACAAAACTGTGAACTGTTTCCCATGCCTGACAGTGTCTCTCATGGAGGAGTGAGTGCAGAAATGGGCAGGGAACGGGAAGGAGAACAGGGAGCGCTGTGGTGGCGGGGCTGGTGGCTAAGATGGACGTTTGTTGTTTTTCTGTTTGCTTAAAGAGTAATGAGCAGTGACAGAGCCCTTCAGATGACAGCAGCCAGGAGGCTGCTTTGCTTTCCTGAGCACTAGGATTTAGGGAAAATGAGATTAAATGTTCCTCTCGATGGTAACTTTACTCTCAGAAGATATACCACTTACCAAAATAAATAGGGGTTTCTCATTCCTCCCAGAAAGATGTTGCAGCTTTTCCCAGTGCTGCAGTGGGCTTCTAAAAGCAGCAGTCTCAAATGGATACAATTTGGAAGGTGTTTTGTTTATCTGGGGTATGGATCAGTGGCGGTCAGCAAAGCTCCTACCAAAGAAGATGACGCCCAGTATCTGGATGGAATTTAATTAAAAACAAACAAGACCACAGCTACTATCTTAGGAGAGCATAGCTTACTGCAGTTTAATTTCCTCTCAAGAAAAGACGATAGGAAGCCTGTGCAGATTGTACCATACAAAGGCAAATTTTACACCCATCATTATCCTCGAGTGTTTCATCCCCCTTCACCCTCACACTGCTTTCCTCTACAAGCGACTTCCATTAGCTGACTCGGTTACACCCTACCCTGGGTCTCTATCTAGCTCATTGTGACAGCACCAAACACTGGAACTCTAAACCGACAATTCCAAAATCAGGGATTTTTTTTTTTTGAAAACAGAGATTTAATCACACGTCGATTGGATTGAAAGTTCTCTGGATAACATCTGCTGAGGTTCCTTGAATAAAAAAGTGAAATGAGTCAACTCATCATACCAGCGTCTCAAGAAGTGAACCACAAAAATGCATTTATCTCCTTTGCAATGCTTAATGTCAACTCAGCCTGGACACTTCCTTGGGTCTGTCTTTCCTGTCCATTTTCCTTGTCTCAGGCATTGGATTTCAATGGCAGGCTCCCAAAGGACACAGTCTCATTTTGTGTTAACGGGCTACCCGTATGGCCCCATGTTCTTTGAAATGGACTTCTCCATTAGAGGGGGTTCTGCACGGATCTGGGGAAATATATGAGTTCTTTATGTTTTTTTTCAAGGCTCGTTTTCCCCCAGAGCAATGACGTTCAGCATTTTCACATTTGTGGAGCTTTTCTGTGTGACAGATGCCCTGCCGCACAGCCAACTGGCAGCATTCCGTTCATCTCTGTTATAATGTGTGTGTGTGTGTGTGTGTGTGTGTGTGTGTGTGTGTGTGTGTGTGTGTGTGCGGGGTATACCTGTGGCTCACACTGCTGAAAAATACAGACATAGTCACATAGAAAAGCTGTTTCCCAAAGTCAGAGAGTATGAATAGGGAGTGACAAGGGGAATATTAGACTTCCAGTAAAAGCCATCAAACAAAAGAGATAGTTTCACCCCAGAACTCACATCTCCAACCCTTCCCATAATACTGCATGCAAACTTATCCACTGAAAAATGATACATCTCTCATTGTTTGGCCAGGCTTTATGGATAAGGTTTATAATCTCAGGTATTTGGGAGGCTGAGGCAAAATTCAAGGTCTAAAACAAAGGTCATTAGGGTGGGGTAGAGTTCTTGTCTAGTGGTTCAGTACTTGTCTAGCATTTGCAAGACCCTAGGTATTAGTTCCAGTAACACACACACACACACACACACACACACACACACACACACACTACAGATGGGTAGGCAGGGTAGGCAGAAAGGAAGGAAGGAAGGAAGGGAGGGAAGAAAGAAAGAAAGACGGAATAAATGAAAAGAAGGAAGGAAGGAAGATATACATTAAGTCTTTTTCTAAAAAGTCTGTTTTCTCCATTCCCTCCTATAACTGTTTGCCTTTACCCTATATCCATCAGGCACACCCAAGCTCTACCCCTGAGCTGCATGCGGCCACATACGACAGAAGCGCAGCTGCAAGTGTGGCCTAACAGAGAATCATGAACTCCCTTACAGCATTTTGAGAACTTTGGGCAACTGGTTCTTTTGTAACTTGATTGTGTTATTCTTGGTGGTGACCTTTGTAAATGATGTTACATTGCAATGTCTCCTATATCTTCCCATGTTTTGCCAAGACAACAATTAATGATGCTTTATAAAAGTTGCTGCTAGGTCTTTCCTGTCCACAAAACAAAATACAAGAGCCTACCTCATTCTCTCCCTTAATCTTGGTGGACTGGCAAGCATACAAGGAAACATAGTTAAAATTTTTTTTTTATCATTTGATTTGTGCTGCTCTCTAGGTTTTTCTAAAATACACTGCTATTTCTTGTTTTGCCAATAACATGTTTGTGAATAGGGAGTGGAGGATGGAAAGATCAGAAAAGAAATTTGGGAACCCAGGATGTAGGCTCTTGAATGTCATGTTACATACTTGGATTGCATTTGTCAGATAGAAGAGAGGCAGTTCACAGAAAATGTGAATCATTGTCATGCTCCATAGTGAAAGAAAAATCAGTCTTTCTGACTTGAAGTTCCTTTACCAATAAGGTCATCTTCTTATTTATTACTCTTGATCCTATGAAAAGTTATTCAGGTCTTAGGTAGGTCTACCTCATTAATACAAAAGATATGCACTTTAAAATAAGGAATTGTATTAGTTAGGGTTCCCTAGAGGAACAGAACTTATAGAGTGTATATATGTATGTGTTTGTGCATATGTATGTATAAAGAATATATATGCATATTTAAGAATATATATATATGTGTGTGTGTGTGTGTGTGTGTGTGTGTGTGTGTGTGTGTGTGTATTAGAATGGCTTACAGGCTGCGGTCCAGCCAATCCAACAATGGCACAATGGAAGGTCCAAGAATCCAGTAGTTGTTCCATCCTCAAGACGGGATATTTCAGCTGGTCTTCAGTATACACTGGAATCCTGAAGACATAGACTCTAATGCCAGGGAAGGAATGGACTTGCTAGGAAGAGTGAGGGAAAACAGGCAAGAGCAAAAGCTTCCTTTTTCCATGCCCTTTATACAGGCTGCCAGCAGAAGGTGTGGCCTAGATTAAAGGTAGATCTTCCCACTTCAAAAAATCTGTATTAAAAGTGGGTCTTCCCACTTCAAATGATTTAATTAAGGAAAAAAAATCCCTCCCAGGCATGCCCAGCCTTGGGTTTAGTTAATTCCAGGTGTAGTCAAATTGACAACAAGACTAACCAGCGAAAGCCCACCCCTGGTCAACTTCCTGCTGCCTAAAGGACAAAACTCTAAAAATCTGCAGTGGAGAATTCACTTCCTAGACCTAACACCCTCCTTCAGTCATTGCAGCTCTGTCCCCTGACTGTATCCGGTCGATGGTCACTGCTTTCACAGATGCTGAGTTCTTTCCCATAACTGTTTGCTTGTCCCCACCTTTCCCTCCAACTGGAACATCGTTGTTCCCTTTTCGGTTTGGGAATCTTCACTGTCACCCACACCACATCGCAGCCCACGTTGTCTTTTTCTTGCACCATTTTAGCACACTGCTCTGAAAGATTGCTCAAGCCATACACAGCCCCTGTGAACCTGATGGCTTGCACAGCTCCTGCCGTCTCTATAAAACACTGTGTGGGCTTTATAATGACCTCTTCCACTATTGTGCTCAATCTTCAAGATGGGACGTTTTTCTATAACAGTCTCACAGGCTTCAGCACAAGCTCTTAGTGGCCTGTGCTTTCAAATTACAAGCACAGACACTTCCTTCAGGCATGCTCATTGAGGCTTCCCAGTTTCAAGAGGAGTTTCTATAACCCAAGAGTTCTTTCAGGTAACTTGGATCTCGGAGTGGTGCATGGGTTGCTCATCTGACATATAATAGTCAATAGTAGTTCCTTTTAGTCTCAACATTCTTTCATCCAAAGCATGTATCCTGTTTTTTTTTTTTCTGAACAGCATAATATAGTGTATTCACCACTGCATAGAGGTAAAAGAAGAACTCCATCCGCCTGAGTTCCCTGACCCAGATGTCAACACTTGACCTAACGTTATGAGTGGAATGTTTGTGTCCCACTCAAATGCCTATGTTGAACACCCTCCCCCACCAAGTGAAGTGGAATTAGAAGATGGACCTTTGGGAGGTAATTATGTCATAAAGGTGAAACACTCAGAAGTATGATCAGTGTCCTTCTTAAGAGAAATGCCAAGGAATTTTTTAGTTCTCCTTCCGCCATTCAAGAACACAGCAAGTAGTTGGCCACTGTAACCTGAAGAGGGTTCACCCCAGACACCTGTCAGTCTTGACCTTGATTTCCCATCCCCACAACTGTGAGAGGTGTTTGCTGCTTCAATGTCTCAGTCCATGATAATTTGTTTAACATCCCACATTGATCAAAGCACATAATATATTGTATTTCTCTATTCAGGTCTTTCCCTAAAATTAATAAAATTAGTATCTAAAGGTAAATTCTGATCTCTTCCTGTAGAAATTGGTGCAATATACATAACATAATATTTTGTCAATTCTTGGATAATTTCATACAATGTATTTTTAATTTATGTTTTTTTTTCATGAACAAAACCATAACGAATCTTTTATGTGAATCAACTACTAAACTCAGTTAAACTCTTCTTGTGTCTATGGTTGGGACAGAGCATTCAATATGCACAAGGCAATGAATTCAGTACCTCACTACACAAACAAAACTCCCCAAATAACTTAAGATGTTTTTGTTTTGCCATTGCTTTCTGCAAAACATTAGATATCAAATAAACCTGGCCTCCTATTTACTTAACACTTCCTGTATGTCAGTTAATATGCTGACATTTTCCATGTCTACTCTGTGGTTCTATTATGATCTCTCATGGTAAATACCTTTAGTTGCTTACTTAAAATCCATTTTTCAATTTCTTGCCCAACACTCAGGAGGCAGAGGCAGGCAGATCTTTGTGAGTTCAAGGCCAGTCTGGTTTACATTGCATGTTCCAGGTTAGCCAGGGCACTTTAGTGAAACTATCTAGAAAAATTGTTTAGAAAGTGTATTTATTTTTACATGCGTTTCTGTGTGTATTTGTGTGTGTGTGTTTATGTATGTTTGTGTGTGGTTGTGTGTGTTTATGTGACTGAATGTGTGAGCATTCAATACATGCATGTGTGTGTGTGTGCGTGTGTGTGTGTGTGTGTGTGTGTGTGTGTGTGCACTGACCTGTTTGTGGGTGCCCCAAGTTTGGATCTCAGTACTTATGTTGTATGGCTCACAAATACCTACAATTCCAGCTCCAATGCTTCCAACACCCTCTTCTTGTCTACTAGGGTACCTTCACACACATGTGAGTACACACACACACACACACACACACACTAAAAATTTAAAAATGTAAAAAATATCTGCTAAACATTTCTGAAAACGGTTTTGATTTGCTGATAAAAGGACATCCCACAGACATCATCATGGTCCATTTCAGTGATAAAGAGTTAAGGACTTAATATGTGATAGGATAATCAATCCTCGTTATTTTTCTTCATTTAGAATAGGACTTGACGTTGTGCTAGTTGCTAGGTATGAATAATGCACAATCTCCGGAAACAAGTCAATCAGATTCTTTGAGAATGAAGGACACTTTCTTAGCTCCTGGTAAGCTTAATTCAGAAGCTGGGGTGCCAGATGGTCACAGCCACTGAAGTCACCTTGAGCCAGTGGCTTTCAAGGTTGTTGTCTTATGTGGATATGGAGAAAAGAGAATGAATAAGTTTATTCAAGGAAAGTGAGACGGAATTCTTGAGAACAGGAGGAGCTTCAAGGGAGAAATGTCACCGTGTTGCCCTGGCTGATGGGATTTTACGGCTGTCATGGCGGGAACTAGATTGAGAATGAGGTACGGCTGTCATGGTGGGAAATAGATTGAGAATGAGGTCATCGTTACTGAAACTGGTCATTTTTTGAGAGCACTGTAGATAAAGCCAACATGGAATCCACACACATTTTGCATGCTTTTTTTTTTTTTTTGTCTGACCATTCAGATCAGGACACATGGACACACACGGACTATATGACTTGCTTATGATTCACCATAGGTTCTGCCCTGAAGTTATCCCTTGCCTCAAATGGATTATAAAATCTAGTCTTGGTATTAAGTTTTACCATAAGCAAAAAAATATTAAAAGTATTTTAATCTTTCTTTTTCTTTCCTTTCTTTCCCTTCTCTTGTAAAGTGAAAAAAAAAACCACCAGGATATTCATTTCAGCTGACTTGAGCAGAGCACAATATCTAAATGTTGGAGAGGAGCTTTGAGCATCCCTAAGTGTAGACAGAAACCTGTCATTCAGGTGCGTAGGTGGTGTGCTGGTTACCGAGTTGTAGACATGGTCTACTCAGAATCAAGGCGGCAAGCAGGGAAGTTCTTTCCTTTAGTGGGCAGGACTGTGACCCACAGAGACAACCATGCTTCCATCTTGTGCAGTAGATTTTTCCAGGTCTTGTTTTTTTCTCTAAGGTACATTCTGGTGTCAGTTACAGAGCTCCCTCTTCTCAAATAGGAGAGGAGCTGCCAGTTTAGTAGCAAATTAGTATTAGTTAAGAACTCTTCGCCTTTATGTAGAGAAAATGCTACAGCAAAAAAAATATTATTCCCTTTACAAACAAGGGCTGGTTTCCATGTGGTCCACAGACTCCTTGAAAGATGGGCTTTTCATGTCTTATATCTATTGGCTCAACACTGGGCCCCAAGGCTAGGACCTGGCCCAGCTGAAAGCCTCTGTCTGACCATAAGGAGAAATAAGCTGAATGGACATGGCTTTATCACATAGACATGCACAGTGTTCTGCCGTTACCTCTTCAACCCAGTCAGACCATCACTGCCGGTTGCCTCAAACACAGCCTTGCTGAGTGCTTGCACATTTAGAAGCCCCTCGAAAAGATTGGAGTAAGTGCCCTGTAATAAGGAAGGAATCGGGGCTGGCTCTGCCTCTGAGCCTCCTCAGAGGAACCATAATGAACTGGGCTCTGGAGCTCTTTGATGGTGCCTTTGCCCATGGATGCTGGATGTGAGCTTTCTGCTCTGTCATTTCCTCTGCACTTGGGTAGCACAGCATGAAGCCTGCTATTAGAAGCAAGGTTTATTGCTGCCTTGCAAACGTTTATTGGGTAATATCTAAAACATGGTGTCAAGTTATAGTAATGTGCTGTTCCGGGAAGCTTTGTGAGACCTTTAGTGTTTTTGAAAATGGTCCTTTGAGAATTCTTCCGTTTCAGAAATGAAAAGAAGTAAGTACGTGTGTGTGTGTGTGTGTGTGTGTGTGTGCGCGCGCGTGTGCGTGTGCGTGTGTGTGTGTGTGTGCATGTGGGCATGTATGTGCATGCATGTGCACATGTGCTAAAAATTTGTCCCTATATCTTGATTATTTGGTGGAGGGACATTGTTTTCCCTTTAGTAGAAAAATTCATTTTTATGATAATCGGTTATTCTTCGAATTTTTAAAGACGTGCTTCTCAGAACAAATGCCCACTGTTGCATCTGTC